>BLBF01000022.1:1824559-1865368 GCA_015471245.1 Laticauda colubrina | reverse complement strand
TAGAATAGAATAGAATAGAATAGAATAGAATAGAATAGAATAGAATAGAATAGAATAGAATAGAATACTTTATTGGCCAAGTGTGATTGGACACACAAGGAATTTGTCTTGGTATAAATACTCTCAGTATACGTAAGGAAAAGGTACATTCGTAAAGAATCAAGAATCATAACATACAACACTTAATGATAGTCATAGGGTACAATCAACAATCAAATCATACTAGGAAACAGTCAATATAAATCGTACGGATACAAGCAACAAAGTTACAGTCCTAAAATCACAAGTGGGAGGGGATGGGTGATAAGGAGTGATGAGAAGATTAACAGAAATAGGAGTGTACATTTTGTAAATAGTTGAACAGTGTTGAGGGAATTATTTGTTTAGCAGATTGATGGCTTTCAGGAAAAGCTGTTCTCGTGTCTAGTTGTTCTGGTGTGCAGTGCTCTATAGCATCATTTGAGGGAAGGAGTTGAAACAGTTTATGTCTGGGATGTGAGGGGTCTGTAAATATTCTTACAGCCCTCTTTTTGACTCCTGCAGTATACAGGTCCTCAATTGAAGGTAGGTGGGTAGTAATTGTTTTTTTCTGCAGTCCTAATTATCCTCTGAAGTCTGTGTTTTTCCTGTTGGGTTGTAGAACCAAACCAGACAGTTATAGAGGTGCAGATGACAGACTCAATAATTCCTCTGTAGAATTGGATCAGCAGCTCCTTGGGCAGTTTGAGCTTTCTAAGTTGGCGCAGAAAGAACATTCTTTGATGTGCTTTTTTGATGATGTTTTTGATGGTAGGTGTCCATTTTAGGTCATGTGATATAGTAGAACCTAGAAATTTGAAGGTCTCTACTGTTGATACTGTGTTGTCTAGTATTGTAAGAGGTAGTAGTATGGGAGGGTTACCACCAATTCTGTAGTTTTGAATGTGTTCAGTTCCAGATTGTTCTGGTAACACCACAAGGCAAGTTGTACCTCCTGTCTATATATGGATTTGTCATTGTTTCAAATAAGACCAATCACTGTTGTGTCATCAGCAAACTTCTGTATTTTAACAGATGGATCATTTGAGATGCAGTCATTGGTATATAGGGAGAAGTGGAGATAGCACACAGCCTTGGGGGGCCCCTGTGCTGATTGTACAGGCATTGGATGTGATTCCGCCTAGCTTCACCTGCTGCTTCCTGTCTATTAGGAAGCTTATGATCCACTTACAAGTGTGTTCAGGTACTGCTAGTTGGTTTAATTTACTTAGAAGAGTGTCTGGAATGATGGTATTAAATGCTGAACTGAAGTCTACAAAGAGGACCCTTGTGTAGGTATTTAGAGATTCAAGGTGTTGTAGGATGTAATGCAAATGTAATATTTGCTCGGTATGCAAACTGCATGGGATGTAACAGCGGATCCGTGATGGTTTTCAGGTGGGACAGCACAAGCCTTTCAAAGATTTTTATAACTACAGATGTTAGAGCAACTGGTCTGTAGTTATTCAGTTCCTTGATGGAGGGTTTCTTTTGCACTGGGATGATGGTAGAACATTTGAAGCAGGAAGGAACATAGCACATCTCTAGTGATCTATTGGAGATTCGGGTGAAGATGGGGGCCAATTGGTCAGCACAGACTTTTAAGCAAGAAGGAGTTATCTTGTCTGGCCCTGGTACTTTTCCTGGCTTCTGTCTGTGTAATAGATCTTGCACTTCTTTTTCTATGATCACCAGAGGTTGTGTGCTTAATGGATTGGGGCCAGTTGTAGGAGGCTTGGCTGTTGTTGGTGTGTTTGAGATGTGGGTTGTAGAGATAGGTGGCTGTAGTTTCTTTTCAAACCTGCAGTAAAACACATTCAGGTCATCTGCTAGTTGTTGATTTCCTTCTGCCTGGAAAGAAGGTTTGCTGAAAGCCAGTGATGTTTTTAAGAGTTTTCCACAGGTTTGCTGGTTCATTTGTTGAGAATTGATTCTTTAACTTTTCAGGTTAGCTTCTTTCTGCTGCTCTGATCTCTCTTGTTAATATGTTTTTGGCCTGGTTATATAGCCAAGCCTCCGACAACTAATCCCATCCAGAGGTGGTAATCAGCAGGTTCTGACCAGTTCTGGAGAACCAGTAGCAGAAATTCTGAGTAGTTCAGAGAACCGGCAAATATCACCTCTGACTAGAGATTTTACAGTATCCTTTCCCTGCCATGCCCTCCAAGCCACACCGATAGAACCAGTAGAAAATTCTTTTGAATCCCACCACTGATCCCATCTCTTCTGGTGATCACAGAAAATTATGTGCAAGAGCTACTTCACAAACAAAAGCCTGGAAAAACACCAGGCCCAGATAAGGTAACTCCTTCTTGCATGAAAGCTTATGCTGACCAACTGGCCCCCATCTTTACCTGTATCTTTAATAAATCACTAGAGATGTGTTATGTTCCTTCTTGCTTCAAACACTCTACTATCATCTCAGTGCCAAAGAAACCTTCCATCAATGTGAATGACTACAGACTGGTTGCTCTGACATCTGTAATTATGAAAAACTATGAAAGATTAAAACTGGCCCACCTGAAAACTATTACAGACCCACTGTTAGACCCCTTGCAATTTGCCTACTGAGCAAATAGATGGCAGATGATGCTGTTAATATGATTCTGCACAATTATCCTACAACATTTTGAATTTCAAGGCCCTTTGCAGGGCTTCTTTTTGTAGACTTCAGCTCGGCATTCAATACTATTATTCCAGATATTTTTCTAACTAAATTGATGTAGCTAGCTGTTCCTGACCACACTTGTAAATAGATCATAAACTTTTTAAGCTAGGCAAAATCACATCAGATATCTGGACAATTAGCACCCCCAGGGCTGGGTGCTCTCTCCACTTCTCTTCTCTCTCTATACCAATGATTGCATCTCAAAGGATCCTTCTGTTGAAGTACTGATGTTTGCAGATGATACAACAGTGATTGGTCTCATAGGAAAGAACGACAAATCTGCATACAGATGGGAAGTTGAACAACTACTCTCGTGGTGTGGCTAGAACAATCTTGAATTGAACACACTCAAAACTGTAGAAATGATAGTAGATTTTAAGAGAAACTGTCCTTTTCTATCACCTCTTACAATGCTAGACAACACAGTATCAACAGTAGACACCTTCAAGTTTTTAGGTTCTATAATATTTCAAGACTTAAAATTGGCACCTAACATCAAAAACATCATCAAAAAACACAACAAAAATGTTCTTCCTGTGCCAACTCAGAAAGCTTAGACTGCCCAAGGAGCTACTGACACAGTTCTACAAAGGAATTATTGAATCTATCATTTGCACCTCTATAACTGTCTGGTTTGGCTCTGCAGCCAAACAATAGTGACAGAGATTACAATGGATAGTTAGAACTTCAGGAAAAACAATTGCTACCCACCTGTCTTCCATTGAGGACCTGCATACTGCACAAGCCAGAAAGGGCTGTGAAAATATGTACACACCTATCACATCCTGGACACAAACTGTTTCAACTTCTAGACGAAGCTATAGGGCATTGCACACCAGAACAACTCAACACAAGGACAGTTTTTCCCCATATGCCATCACTCTGCTACTAACAACTAATTCCCACAACACTGTCAAGGTACTGAGCAGGGCTGTATTACAATTATTCTTCAACTTTCCTTTTACCCATCTCTTTATCTTCTTATGATTATAACTTTGTTTCTTGTATCTTACAATTAATACTGTTTTATTTAGTATCCTAGTATGTTGATTGCTTATTTAGTATCCGATGACTAAATGTGGTATCTTATGATTTTATGATTATGGTCATGATTTATCACTTGTTGCTTGTATATACACTGAGAGTTTATGCAACAGAGACAAATTCCTTGTGTGACCAATCACACTTGGCCAATAAAGAATTCAATTCAATTCAATGCTATTCAATGCTATTCAATGCTATTAAATGCTATGCTATGCTATGCTATGCTATGCTACACTATGCTACGCTATGCTATTCTTCAGAAAAAAATGAAGATTATGGACAGATACCTCTTTACTCTATAGTACACAGATTCTTCTTTAAAAAAGAGAAAGATCTAAGCCTGGGAAAATGGTGATGGGAAGAAGAGAGAGAGAAAAGACCCAGATGGGAAACTTGGGGGGATTTAACAAACTATGAGATAGTCAGTGTTACTTCCTGGAATAATAGCCAATTGAAATTATTGAGCAATGTTAGTATTATTAGTTGTAATGAAATTGTAAGGGTCTTCTGCTGAAGCTCTTTTTGAAGTGTATTAGTTTCTCATTCTCCATTTCCATTGACACATTTACAAAATTCATATGTTCATGTTGGGATTGGGGATCTTATATAAACTTTTGCAATACGTAGCTGTTTCTTACTGTGATGATCATCTGGAGGAGAATAATGACAATTTCCTGCAGAGACACAGTCATGTGTAGGCATCACTAATACTTGTTTGCAACCTTATCCTCCGTACTGAGCTTAAATCTGAAGAAGAACAAATAAAATTGTAGCCTTACAATTGGTTTATGGCAGCCTTTGAGATTTATAAAACTGTTTATGGCTTGATGCAAATAAAGCAACACCCATTAGAATAAGAAACAATCATTGCGAACTCATAATCATATGATTAAATACCTGCTAAATGGAAACTATACTTTTATTGTGGGATTTCAACAATGGATTCCCTCTCTTTAATATACCATTGGCAGCATACCATCATCTAAAGTTGCCAATTCTCTAACACGACCACGATGCTTTGTTTCATTAAGACAAAATAAAGATTTAACAAAATGCAGCCTTTCTGCTTCCTATTTTTGTACGCTATCATCAGATTTGTATTTGACTTGGGCAACTGGTAGCTTTTGAAGGTGGATTTAATATTCTTATAACATGACCCTCTTGATCAAAAAGTTGTATGAACCTTTCAAACTTTGCACGGAAGCACTATTGAAGCAAAACAGTCAATGGCTGGAATGGAACTTGAATGTGGTTGTTACTGATCTGATCAAAAGGACTTTGAACATTTTACATCACTAACATTTTGCAGAGTTCTGATATGTTTTGTAGGTATGTGGAACATAGATGTACTGGCATAAATGTGCCGCATCCTTTATGCACTAAGGGCGTTTATCAAGCATCAAGCATACTATTTAAGAAGCAAAGAGTTTAAACCTTCAGATAAATATCTCTGCTCTTTGAATGCAAATACATAGTTGGAGGATGTTAGAAAATAAGAAAGTGGAAAGTCTTACTTTTTTTATTTCTAGTCTTATTTAATATTTGTTTAAGTCTCATCTTTTATTGATGTAAGGCAGAGGTGTCAAACTCAATTTCATTGATGACTGCATCACGGTAATGTTTGATTGGGGGGGCAGGATTGGCGTGGCATGGCATGGGTAGGCATGGCCAGCTCAACATTACTTATGTCAGGGGTACCTGTGGTGGTCCAAGTGCTCTGCCAGTGAAAATGGGCTCCCGAGCTCCACTTTCACCTGCAATGGCCTCCTGTAACCCTCTGCCAGTGAAAACAGAGTTCAGGAGGGCACCCATGGCCCTTCCGAGCTCCGTTTTTGCTGGCAGAGGAACAGCAAGCTGGTCTTAATATTTCCCAAGGCAGCTCCATGGGCCAGGTCTAAGCACCCCACAGGCCAGATGGGGCCTGCGGGCCTTGAATTTGACACACCTGATGTAAGATAAAGTCTTACTTTAAATAACAAGAAAAAAATCAAGGAAACAATCAGTCCACTAAAGAGAGAAGATGGCAAGGAAGTAACAGGCAACAGAGAGAAAGCAGAACTGCTTAACTCATTCTTTGCATCTGTCTTCACGCAAAAAGAAACTATAGCTCAACCCACCAAAAACATAACTGTAAAAGACAGACCAGAAATAAAAGTTAAAATAAACAAAAAAATAGTAAGAGAACACCTGTCTGATCTTGATGAACACAAATCACGGGGCCTGATGGATTATATCCCAGAGTTTTAAAGGAGCTGGCAGAGGTCATCTCAGAACCACTGCACCATATCTTTCAAAAATCCTGGAGCACCGGGGAATTACCAGAGGACTGGAAAAGAGCTGATGTGATTCCCATCTTCAAAAAAGGGAAAAAAACACCCAGGAAACTATAGACCAATCAGTCTAATATCAATAACCAGGAAGATACTGGAAAAGATAACAAAAAAATAGATCTGCCAACATCTAGAAACTAGCAGTCAGCATGGGTTTGTTAAAAACAGATCATGCCAAACCAATCTTATTTCATTCTTCAACACAGTGACTAAATTAGTAGACCAGCAAAATACTGTGGACATAATTTATTTAGATTTCAGTAAAGCATTCAACAAAGTAGACTACAACCTACTTCTTGGTAAGCTAGAAAAAAATGGAATAGATAGCACCCTCACGAGATTGACTCACAACTGGCTGGCAAACTGTACTGAACGAGTAGTCCTTAATGGGTCAAAGACTACATGGAGAGAAGTAAGCAGTGGGATACAAGAAGTTTCTGTCTTAGGCCTAGTACTCTTCAAATCTTCATTAACGACTTAGATGAGGGAATAAAAGGGAAACTTACCAAATCTGCAGATGATACTAAACTGGCAGGAATAGCTAACACCCAAGAAGATAGGCTCAAGATCCAGATGGACCTTGACAGACTAGAACACTGGGCTATATCTTAAGGCTAGGTCACATTGGCCGACGTATGCAAAACGTATGCAAAAAGGACACAGCGGACGAGCAAAATTTTGGGGGGTGGCTCCATCCATTGTTATCTGCTCTCAAAAGTGCGCCAAATTTGCATAAATAGAATGGAAAAGAACGGAAAGGAAGGGACGTGGGGAGGAAGTAGCGGAGATGTAAAGCAGATGTTCGTAGGAAGCTAGCGGATGAAAGTGGATGGAAGCGGATGACACATCCGCAGGGGTTCTGGGGGAGAATAGCGAAGCGGATGTGTAGTGGAAGGGGCGGATGCGTAGCGGATAACATGGATGCATCACGGACGCCTATAGGAAGCAAAGCGGATGCATAGCAGATGTATAGCAGATGCAAAGCATTCACTGCACATGCAGGGAGGATGAATTGCGTAAGCTCTGCGGATATAAAAGGATGCAGCTTGCAAGCAGTCAGCATTCAGAGGAAAGACCTGCTGCCAGAGACATCTTGAGAGAACACCATGGGGAAGAAGAGGAAGCCTGTGCCTACTCCTGCCAGCCCTGGCAAGAAGGACAGAACCACCATCCCACCCACTGGTGCTGACTCTGAAGCTGCTGGTGCTGACTCTGAAGCTGCTGCTGCTGCTGCTGCTGCTGCTGGTGCTCCTGGTGTTGCTGGTGCTGGTGCTGGGGCTGCTGGTGGTGGTGGTGGTGCTTCTCCTGCTGCTGGTGCTGCTGGTGCTTCTCTTGCTGGTGCTTTTCCTGCTGATGCTTCTGCTGGTGCAACTGGTGCTGCTGGTGCTTCTCCTGCTGCTGCTGCTGCTTCTCCTGCTGCTGCTGTTGTGGTGGACCAGCCCCAAGTCCCTCAAAGCCCTGCTACTGAAGGCCCTGAAGGCCCTGCCAGAGGGAGGAAGAGGCAAGGGAAGGAGAAGGGAGAGAGGAAACAGTACTCCACTTCTGAGGACCATGAGGAAGAGGTGCTGGAATGGCTGAGGGAGAACGAGTACCTATGGAGGAAGGGCCACAGGCTCTATCGTGACACCAAGAGAAAGCAGGCAGCTTGGAGAGAGAAGATGGAGAGCCTGGGCTACACTGCTGATGTCCTCCTGGGGTGGTGGAAGCACATGCACACCTGGTATGGCAAGCTACACCTCAATAAATCCGGGCAGGCCGCTGTCAAGCTCACTGACCGGGAGACCTACATCATGGCCAGGTGCAGCTTCCTGGAGGGTGAGGTCTACCACCGAGGAGCAGACTCTCTGTCAACCCTCTCCCTCAGACAGCCCACAGAGAGCCACTTCTCTTCTAGCCAGGAGACAGTTACTGTGTCCAGGCAGGTGTCTTTGGAGGGCCCCACGATAGAGACCCCCCCCAACAGCTGCACTCCCCATGCCGGAAGACATGGAGGATCCCCTGTCTCAGATGGAGCAAGAAGAAGCAGCCACCAGAGACCAACCCACACCCACACCCAGCTCCACCTCCACAGAAAGCAGGAAGAGAGGCAGATCGGAGGGACAGAGCCACATTGTCCTCTTGGAGATCAGGGACACAATCAAAGCCAGCACAAATCTTCTCTCCCAGCTGGTCCACTTCAACATACCATCCTCGAACCGCAAGCCCTTCATCACCTACGTGAGCAAGACCCTCATGGACATGCCTGAGGCCAAGTACCAGGTGATGAAGGAGAGGATCACAGCTCTTCTGCACCACCCTCCAGGCCCAGCTGAACCTGCTTCTACCCAATCCAGGTCTGCTCCTCTACCCCAGGTGATGTCACAGCCCTTCCATGGATTTCAGCAGCCCCTCGCCGACCAAGCCTACCACTATCAGGACTTTCCACAGCAGAGGCAGCCCTTCCCAGTCCAGGCCCAGGTTCCTCGGACACCACAGACACCACAGACACCTCACCTCACCCAGCTGCAGACCAGACAGCCCCACTACACTCCTCCTTCCTCCACCCCACAGTCAAGCCCGTTGTCAGAACATCTGTCATCTGTCTTGGGCCTCACATCTCAGGTACTTGATAAAGGGCCTCTCAATCCCATGGGACTGAGTCAGCTCTTTGAGAGCTTCCTGCACACACCATCTCCTGTTGTACTCTCGGGGCCAGGCACCCCAATGGCACCTCAGACCAGCACTCCAGCCACAGCCACCTCCACAGTCCCTGGCCCCTTTACATCTGAGAACATGGACATGCCTCAGAGTGACTGAGAAGAGTGCCAGAGACTAAGTTGTTACCTGTTCACTTTATCTTTGCTAAAGATACTTTACTTGGTTCATTTTGCTTTTTAATAAAGTCATACAATTTGTTATTAATAAAGGTTATCTTTGCTTAACACACTTGGTTCATTTTTTTTTACTAAATAAAGAGTTGGTGAAAACTTTGAAAAAATGGTTAAGCCTTTGCATGCTTGTGGGATAGGTAAGGATAGCTGTGGGATGGGTAAGGATAGCTGAGGGATGGGTAAGAATAGTTGTGGGACAGGTAAGGATAGCTGTGGGACAGATAAACCTCCAGCGCAAGCATAGTGGGACTGTATGGTCCACCCTCCCAGGTGCCACACCTATGGCCCTTTATTATCAATAACAATTTAATCATTCCTCCACACATTTCAACATAAACACAATTCTTTATTAAATTCCCTGTTCATTGTAGGGCCACTCAACATACATGGCATAATCTCATCAGTGTTCTGAGACAGGCTCAAGGAAGCATCCATTAAGCATCTACCATCCTGTCTTGCCACTCCACTGCTCCAGCTAGGGAGTTGCACCAGTGTTTCATGAGGTTGAGCTGCTTCTTCCCTTCACGTGAAGCTCTATTAGGGCCTTGCACATCCAAAGTGTCTATCAGGTTTTGTCCTTGCCTCCATTCACCAGGCTCCATGTCCCCATTGCCTTGTTGATGGTCCACAAGCCTGTTCTGCAACACTGGGTAGCAGGTGCGCATGAGATTGTGCAGGATGCAGCAAGCTTCCACGATGCTCCTCACAGTCTGTGGGCGATGCTGCATGGTTGTGAGAAGTATCTGGAACCTGTTGGCCAGGATGCCAAAGGCGTTTTCCACCACCCGCCTTGCCCTGGACAGCCTGTAGTTGAAGATCCTCTCTTCATGGGTGAGGTATTTGAAGTGTCGGGCTTCATGAGGTAGGTTCTGAGGGAGAAGGCATCATCACCCACGATGAAGTAGGGTACATCTTGTGTGTCATTGGGTCGGGGGTCTGGATCTGGAAAACCCATGATGAGGTTGCATTCCAGCCCCTCCTTGAGGTGACTGGCGTTGTATACCTGGGCATCTGAAGCTGACCCGTTGCCTGAAGCATCAATGTAGATTAACTTGTAGTCAGCATCAACCATGGCAAAGAGGATGATGCTGAAGAAGCCCTTGTAGTTGTGATAAGAGGATCTTGAGTTGGCTGGAGCTTTGCAGGCCACGTGCTTCCCATCTATGGCTCCAACGGTGTGGGGAAAGTTCCACCTATGATACCACTGCTCTGCAACTTTCCTCCAGCCTTCTTCAGTGGTGGGACACTGGAGGAGCTCCTCCACGTATTTTTCGATGATGGCCTGCACCACTTCTCTGACCACAATGCTGATGGTGTTGTGTGGCACCCTCCACGCATACTGCATGTTTCTGTATGTGGTCCCAGAGGCCAGGTGGCGCAGAGTCAGTGCCACCTTCAGTCCAGGGTCCAGGTTTAGCCAGAAGTTGGTGTTTGCCTTGGTCAACCTGGGTCTCAGATGCTCCACAACTTCATCAAACATGGCTGGTGGCATCCTCATGAAGTGCTGGAATGCACGAGTGTCTTCATTCCTCAGCTCCACCATCAGCTTGTCATAGAGTCCAAACTCCACTCTTCTCCCCATCCATCATTGGACCCACACAGCTCTTGGACGTCTCCTTCTTCTCCTTGCATAGAAAAGGTGAAACAGTCTGACAGGGCTTGGTTCTGGTGTTGAATGATCCCAGTTACCAAAAGGAGTGTGCGATGATCCATGGTGGAGATCAATGGATGATGTGGAAGAGCAAGACCAAGGCTGAAGAGGTCTGCACAGCATGGCTGCTGGACTGATAGTGAGATCCAGGTGATTTCCTCCCCCTTTTTATAGGAAATGTCGGTTTTCTGCTAGGTGTCCTTCCACATACTCTAGGCATACTCCAGACATCCTAAATATCAGAGATACGTCCCATATACGAACCTTTTGTCCATTTTAATGCTTTATATACGAGATGCATCCGCTTTCATCCTTTCTATTTCTGTGCTACTAACGTTGTGTGGACATTCTGTGAACCTTTTGCTTCCTCCCTCTTTCCGTTTTCCGCTGGAGTGGATATGAGTTGCGCGGATGCCCAGAGGATGCCGAGAGGTTACAGCAGACGTTTAATGGATGACAACGGACATAGAACGTTTGTTGCCCATATTTGTCACGGATGTACATTGTACGTGGCAGAAAGTTCATCCGCTCAAAAAGTTTTGTGCAGCTCAAAACTTTTTGTGCGGATGAAATCGCATTAGACGGATGCTCAATGGATAGAGCGTATGAAAGACATACGCAGTGAGTACACAATGGATGCATCGCATTTTCCAACGGATGGCAAGCATTTTTCTCTGTTTTACATCCTCTTTGCATCCGTTGGTGCAGTGTGACATGGGCTTTACAAAATGAAATTCAATGTAGAGAAAAGTAAAGTCCTACACTTAGGCAAACCAAAAGTACACATATGGGCTGGGTGAAACTTGGCTCAATAGCAGTAACTGTGAGAGGGATCTTGGAGTTTTAGTGGACGACCACCTAAATATGATCCAGCAGTGGGCAGTCGCCGCCAAAAAACCTTATGCAATCCTAAGTTGTATTAACAGAGGGATACAATCAAGATCAAGGAAAGTATTAATACCACTCTACAAAGCCTTAGTAAGACCACACCTAGAGTACTGCAACCAGTTTTGGTCACCACATTATAAAAAAGATGTTGAGACTCTAGAAAAAGTACAGAGAAGAGCAACCAGGATGATTAGGGGACTGGAGCCTAAAACATACAATAAACAATTACAGGAACTGGGCCTGGCTAGTCTTGTGAAGAGAAGGACCAGGGAAGACATGATAGAGGTCTTCTAATATTTGAAGGGCTGCCACAGGGAGGAGGAAGGGGTCAAACTATTTTCTGAAGCTCCTGTAGGCCAGACAAGGAATAATGGAAACTGAACAAGGGGAGATTTAACCTGGAAATAAGGAGAAACTTTCTGACAGTAAGAACCATCAACTAATGGAACAGCTTTCCCTCGGAAGTTGTGGGAGCGCCATCAGTTGAGACTTTCAAGAAGAGATTGGACTGCCATTTATCAGAAATGGTGTAGGGTCTTCTGCTTGGGTAGGGGGTTGGACTAGATGACCTACAACGTCCTTTCCAACTCTGATTATCTGTATCTGTAAGGATGACTCACTCAGGCTCATAGAGCATTGTAATTTCAAATTCAGCTCAATATCTGATAACTTCATTGGCAAAGTCTTTTGGTTTTCTTGGCAGCAGTGCAAAGGGATTTTTAACATCTTTTTTTTCAGGATTTTTTTTAAAAAGTTACAGACTAGGATAATTTTTTGAAATCTTCTGTCTGCTCATTATTGAACTTTTTGTGATAATCCAACTTCAATTAGATGATGCCTTCTGTTGGTATGATACCCATATCTCATATACTCTCTCTCCAGTGGTGGGATTCAAATTTTTTTACTACTGGTTCTGTGGGTGTGGCTTGGTGGGCGTGGAGGGGAAGGATACTGTAAAATCTCCAGTCGAGGTAGTATTTGCCGATTCTCTGAACTTCTCATAATTTCTGCTACCGGTTCTCCAGAACTGGTCAGAACCTGCTGAATATCACCTCTCCCTCCCCCTCCCTCCCTCCTTCCTTCCCTCCTTCCCTCCCCCTTCTCTCTCTCTGTGTAAAGATACATATCTATCTTCTCATTTCACATATATGACACCAATTCCACATATAGTGAACCATACTAAATCCATTACCACCAAAAATGTGATCTTCAACAGTAAACACATGAAGGAATATTTCTTGTCACTTATTAGTACAGAACTTACATTTTTTAAAAAATTCTTGCCCAAACTTTAAAAAAAACCTCACCACTTGCACTCAACAAAACATATTTATAGTTAACAAGGCATTTTTCTTTTTATGCAAAACTTCTGTAATATTTAACTTGCATCCTTTGTATACCTCATAAAATAAATTTATTCAGTTAAAAAATACAATTTCATTCCTTGGTCACATTTAGCATCATTTTTTTTTCCTCCTCCTTTAAAAAATACACAGTTCTTTGCACCTCCTGCTGCTTTCTCTGTAGGTAAGACTAAATTTTTATTTATATCAGTATATAGACTAAGTCAGATAATAGTGAAATGATTGTGTTCAATATAAATCTTTAAATGGAGAAATTGAAGCCAAAGAGAACTAAGTCTAAGTGACAGGAACCTTAAATAGGATAAAGGAAGTCATTTCAATCATTTACAGGGTGATATGATAACATTAATCTTATTTAGGTTTGAAACAGATTCCCTTTGTTCTTTCCTAGCTAAGCCTAAACCTTTGTTAACCAGGAATTATTCACACAAATCTTTATTTGACAGTTGCTAACAGCCAAGACTATATAATGTCAATCTCAACATGGTAAAATAGCATTTTTGTTGGAATGTTTTATGCTATTACATCATTCTTATTTTATTTGATTACCACATGAAAGTTTTACAAATTGCACTAAGAAGGAAAAGAAACAACACATCTGAGAAAAAAATGTTGAAGACACACAATATGTGTGCTCAATTTTCTACTTCTTTATACACTATTATATTTCTACCACTGAATTGACAGTGTTTTGTTTAAAACGAAAGAAAATACTGTTTGTGGTGGGCATTGGAAAACCCTGGAAAACCCTCCCCCACTTTTGAGAAAAATCATAATTTTAAGGGAAAGGAAAAAATTAGAGACTTATGTATCTATTTATGTAATTTCACGAGAGAAATATGGCTACATATAAAAATCTCTTCAGTGAGAATGTCACCATCATTTGCACTGGCCACTAAACTCCATCGACTCAAGGGAAAAGGAAGAGAAGATAGGAAAGGACCAGTTTTCTGGGATTACATAGAAAGAACACTTATGTAATCAAAAGCCGTATGGAGGGTTTAGGTATGTAAAGGGCCTGTCACATAGGCCGACGGATGCAAAACGTATGTAAAAAGGACACAACGGACGAGAAAATGTTCCATCCATTGTTATCCGCTCTCAAAAGTGCCCCGAATTTGCATAATCAGAGCGGACAACAACGGAAAGGAACGGACGGGGAGAGGACGTAGCGAGGATGTAAAGCAGATGGTCCATGGAAGCCTAGCGGATGGAAACGGATGGCACATCCACAGGGCTTCTGGGGGAGGGGAGCACAGCGAAGTGGACGTGCAACGGAAGGAAAGGATGCCGAGAGGATGAAGCGGATGCATCACAGACACCTAGTGGATGCCTAGCGGATGCAAAGCGTTCACTGCGCAAGCGGGGAGGATGCATTGCATCAGCCCCGTTGATATAAAAGGATTCAGCTTGCAAACAGGTCACCATTCAGAGGAAATACCTGCTGCCAGACACAGCTCCAGCCAGCCAACAACCATGAGGAAGAAGAGGAAGCCTCTGCCATCTGCTGCCAGCCCTGGCAAGAAGGACAGGGCCACCACCCCATCCCCTGGCCCTCACTCTGCTTCTGCTGGGGCTTCTGCTGCTCGGGCTGAATCTTCTGGTGCTGGAGCTTCTGCTGGTGCTGCTACTGGTGCTGGGGCTTCTGCTGGTGCTTACTCTGCTGGCGCTGCTCCTGGTGCTGGAGTCTTGCTGGTCCTGTTGGTGCTCCTGCTGCTCCTGCTGCTGCTGGTGCTCCTGGTCCTTCTAGTCCTGCTGGTGCTTACTCTGCTGCTGCTGATCATGGTCCTGCTGGTCCTGCTGGTGCTGCTGGTGCTTACTCTGCTACTGCTGATCCTGGTCCTGCTGGTGCTGCTGCTGCTACTGGTACTGCTGGTGCTGCTGGTGCTGCTGGTGCTGCTGGTCCTGCTTTTGCTGCTACTGTTGTTGTTGCTGCTGCTGCTGGTGGTGGTGGTGTGGTGGAGCAGCCCCTAGAACCTCGAAGCCCCTGTGATGAGGGCCCAGATGGCCCTGCCAGAGGGAGGAAGAGGCATACGTGTGAACGGGAGAGGAGGCAATACTCCATCGAAGAGGAACATAAGGATGAGGTGATGGAATGGCTGAGGGAGAATGAGTATCTATGGCGGAAGGGACACAGGCTCTAACGAGACACCAAAAGGAAGCAGGCTGCTTGGAGAGAGAAGGCAGAGAGCCTGGGCTACACTTTGGAGGTCCTCCTTGGCTGGTGGAAGCACATGCACACCTGGTACGGGAAGCTGCACCTCAAGAAATCTGGCCAAGCCATGGTCAAGCTGACAGACTGAGAGACCGACGTGATGACCAAGTGCAGCTTCTTGGAGGGTGAGATCCGCCATCGAGGAGCAGCCCCTCTGACAACCCTCTCTCTCAGGCAGCCCAGAGAGCCAGTCCTCTTCTGGCCAAGAGTCAGCTCCTGTGTCCAGGCAGGTATCTGTGGAGCGTCCCACGACCGAGACCGCCCCGACAGCTGCATTCCCCGTGGCGGAGCATGTGGAGGACCCCCTGATGCAGTGGGAGCAAGGAGAGGGCACTTCCACCAGAGACCAACCCACATCCACCCCCAGCTCCACCTCCACAGAAAGCAGGCAGAGAGGCAGACCGGAGGGTCAGAGCCACACTGTCCTGATGGAGATCAGGAACACCATCAAAAGCAGCATAGATCTCCTCTCTCAGCTGGTACACACTGACATACCATCCTCAAACCGCAAGCCCTTCCTCACCTACGTCAACCAGACCCTCCTGGATATGTCCGAATCACAGAACCAGGTGATCAAGGACAGGATCACCGGTCTTCTTCACAACCCTCCAGACCCAGTTGAACCTGCTCCCACCCAGTCCAGGTCTGCTCCTCCACCCCAGGTGATGTCACTGCCCTTTGAAGGCTTGCCACAGGCCCTCACCTACCAAGGCTACGGCTACCAGGAGCTCCAGCAGCACAGGCAGCCCTTCCCAGTCCAGGCACAGGTACATCGAATGCCACAGATGCCACAGATGCCACCCATGCCACAGATGCCACCCATGCCACAGATGCCACCCACGCCACAGATGCCACCAACGCCTCACCTCACTCACCTGCAGATCAGACATCCCCACTAAACTCCTCCTTCCTCCACCCCACAGCCAAGCCCGGCCTCAGAACATCTGTCATCGGTCTTGGGACTGACACCCCATGTCCTGGAGGAAGGGGCTCTCAACAACACAGGACTGAACCAGCTCTCTGAGAGCTTCCTCCACACATCATCCCCTGTTGTCCTCTCGGGGCCAGGCACCCCAATGGCACCTCAGACCAGCACTCCAGCAGCAGCCACCTCCACAGCACCTGAACCTTTCACCCCTGAGACTATGGGCACGCCTCAGAGTGACTGAGAAGAGTGCCAGAGACTGGGTTGCTACCTGATGACTTTATCTTTGCTTGGGACACTTGGGTCATTTTCTTTTACAGTTTGTTATTAACAAATATTATCTTTGATTCACACACTTGCTTCAGTTCTTTTAGTCAATAAAGTCTTGGTGGAAACTTTTAGAAATGGTTTAAGCCTTTGCATGCTTGTGGGATGGGTTAAGATAGCAGTGGGATGGGCAGGGATACCTTTGGGATGGGTAATAGCTGTGGGATGGGCAGGGATACCTTTGGGATGGGTAATAGCTGTGGGATGGGCAGGGATACCTTTGGGATGGGTAATAGCTGTGGGATAGATCAACCTCCAGTGCAAGCATAGTGGGACTGTATGGTCCACCCTCCCAGGTGCTACACCTATGGCCCTTTATTATCAATAACAATTTAATCATTCCTCCACACATTTCAACATAAACACAACTCTTTATTAAATGCCCTGTTCATTGTAGGGCCATTCAACATACATGGCACAATCTCATCCGTGTGATGAGACAGGCTGAAGGAAGCATCCATTAAGCATCTATCATCCTGTCTTGCCACTCCACTGCTCCAGCTGGGGAGTTGCACCAGTGTTTCAGGAGGTTGCGCTGCTTCTTCCCTTCACGTGAAGCTCTGTTGGGGCCTTGCACATCCACAGTGTCTATCAGGTTTCGCCCTTGCCTCCATTCACCAGGCTCTATGTCCCCATTGCCTTGTTGGAGGTCCACGAACCTGTTCTGCAACACTGGGTAGCGGGTGCGCATGAGATTGTGCAGGATGCAGCAAGCTTCCATGATCCTCCTCACGGTCTGTGGGCGATGATGCATGGTGGTGAGAAGTACCTGGAACCTGTTGGCCAGGATGCCAAAGGTGTTTTCCACCACCCGCCTTGCCCTGGACAGCCTGTCGTTGAAGATCCTCTCTTCACGGGTGAGCCATCTGGAAGTGTAGGGCTTCATGAGGTAGGTTCTGAGGGAGAAGGCGACATCCCCCATGATGATCTGGGAAGGCCACCATGAGGTTGCATTCCAGACCCTCCTTGAGGTGACTGGCGTTGTATACCTGGGCATCTGAAGATGAGCCGTTGCCTGAAGCATCAATGTACATGAACTTGTAGTCAGCATCGACCATGGCGAAGAGGATGATGCTGAAGAAGCCCTTGTAGTTGTGATAAGTGGACCCTGACTTGGCTGGAGCTTTGCAGGCCACGTGTTTGCCATCTATGGCTCCAACTGTGTGGGGGAAGTTCCACTTCTGATACCACTGCTCTGCAACTTTCTTCCATCCTTCTTCAGTGGAGGGGCACTGGAGGAGCTCCTCCAGGTATTGTTCGATGATAACCTGCACCACTTCTTTGACCACAATGCTGATGGTGCTGTGTGGCACCCCCCAGCCATACTGCATGCTCCTGTACGTGGTCCCTGAGGCCAGGTGGTGCAGAGTGAGTGCCACCTTGAGCCCAGGGTCCAGGTTTAGCCAGAAGTTGGTGCTCTGCTTGGTCAACCTGGGTCTCAGCCGCTCCAAACTTCATCAAACATGGCTGGCAGCATCCTCATAAAGTTCTGGGATGCACGAGTGTCTTCGTTCCTCAGCTCCACCATCAGCTTGTTATACAGTCCGTACTCTGCTCTTCTCGCAATCCATCTTCGGACCCAGACACTTCTTGGCTGCCTCCTTTTCTTTGCGTAGAACAAGTGAAAGAGCCTGTAGATGGCTTCACACTGTTGTAGAATGATGGTGGCTACCAAAAGGAGTGTGTGATGATTCATGGTGGAGATGACTGGATGCTGTGGAAGAGCAAGAGCCAGATGAAGGCTGAAGAGGTCTGCACAGCAGGTCTGCTGGACTGAAAGTGAGATGCAGGTGAGTTGCTCCCCTTTTTTATGGGAAATATAGGTTTTCCGCTAGGTGTCCTTTTGCATCCTCTAGACATCCTGCAGACATCCTAAATATGTGAGATACATCCCCTATGCGAATGTTTTTTCCATTTTAATGCTTTGTATGCGAGCTGCATCTGCTTTCATCCTTTCTCTGTCCGTGCTACTGACGCTGTGTGTCCGTTCCGCGTCCGTTTCACTTCCTCCCTGTGTCCATTTTCCGCTGGAGCGGATGTGAGTTGTGCGGATGCGCAGCGGATGCCTAGCAGATATAGTGGACATGTAACGGATGATGACGGACGTATAATGGATGTTCCCCGTATGCGTAGCGGATGTCTAATGGATGCGTTGGATGCATTTTCTCCTCACAAAGTTTTGTGCAGCTCAAAACTTTTTGAGTGGATGAAATGTCAGCAGACGGATGCTGGACGGATAGACAGGATGAAAAATGGACGCAGTGAGTACAGAATGGAAGCATCGCGTTAACCAATGGATGGCAAGTGTTTCTCTCCATTTTACATCCTCTTTGCATCTGTTGGTGCTGTTTGACAGGGGCTTAAAACTGTACACATATATAGAAACCTTTTGTGCATTATGAGAATAACAGGAGCAGGAATCAGAGGACAAATAATTAAAAAGTGTCAATATCTTCCAATACTATTTCTTCAGAAGGATATCATATTGGTGGCATTAAAAACTATATATAATATTTAACTCAACCTGTTGACTGAGTTTTCATATATAAGCATACTTCCTTCCTTCACACATATGTGTGTGTGTGTGTGTATCTCTGAAGGATACATCCATTATGTACTGTATGTATGTATATATGTACCTGTATGTATGCATAAGAAAATGTATATGTGTGGTATCCTTCTGAAGAAATGTCATACATATACAGGTGAAACTCAGAAAATTAGAATATCATGCAAAAAAGTTCATTTATTTTAGTAATGAAACTTAAAAGATGAAACTAATATATGAGATAGCCTCATTACATGCAAAGCAAGATAGTTCAAGCTATGATTTGTCATAATTGTGATGATTATGGCTGATAGCTCATGAAAACCCTAAATCCACAATCTCAGAAAATTAGAATATTACATGCAATCAATAAAACAAGGATTGTACATAGAATAATATCAAACCTCTGAAATGTATAAGCATGCATATGTACTCAGTGCTTGGTTTGGGCCCCTTTTGCAGCAATTAATGCCTCAGTGCAGCATGGCATGGAAGCTGTCAGCCTGTGGCACTGCTGAGGTGTTATGGAAGACCAGGATGCTTCAATAGCGGCCTTCAGCTCTTCTGCATTGTTCAGTCTCATGTCTCTCATCTTTCTCTTGGCAATGCCCCATAGATTCTCTATGGGTTCAGGTCAGGCGAGTTTGCTGGCCAATCAAGCACAGTCATCCCACAGTCATTGAACCAGGTTTTGGTGCTTTTGGCAGTGTGGGCAGGTGCCAAGTTCTGCTGGAAAATGAAGTCAGAATTCCCATAAAGCTCATCTGCAGAAAGAAGCATGAAATTCTCCAAAATCTCCTGCTAGACGACTGCGTTGACCCTGGACTTAATGAAGCACAGTGGACCAACACCAGCAGATGACAACACAGACTGTGAAAACTTCACACTGGACTTCCAGCATCTTGCAGTGTGTGCCTCTCCATTCTTCCTCCAGACTCTGGGACTTTGGTTTCCAAATGAGATGCAAAAGTTGCTCTCATCAGAAAAGAGGACTTTGGACCACTGAGCAACAGACCAGTTCTGTTTTTCTTTAGCCCAGGTAAGACACTTCTGACATTGTTTGTTGTTCAGGAGTGGCTTGACAAGAGGAATATGAGATTTGAAGCCCATATCCAGGAAACGTCTGTGTGTGCACTGACTCCAGCCTCAGTCCACTCCTTGTGAAAGTCCCCAACACTTTTGAATGGCCTTTTCCTGACAATCCTCTCTAGGCTGCAGTCATCCCTGCTGCTTGTGCACCTTTTTCTTCTACACTTTCCCCTTCCACATAACTTTCTGTGAATGTGTTTTGATACAGCACTTTGGGAACATCCAACTTCTTTTACAATTACCTTTTGAGGCTTTCCCTCTTATGGAGGGTGTCAATAATGGTTTTTTGCACAACTGTCAGGTCAGCTGTCTTTCCCATGATTATGATTCCTACTGAACCAGACTGAGAGACCATTTAAAGGCTCAGGAACCCTTTGTAGAAGTTATGGCTTAATTAGCTGATTAGAGTGGGACACTTTGAGCCTAGAATATTGAACCTTTTCCCAATATTCTAATTTTCTGAGATTGTGGATTTGGGGTTTTCATGAGCTGTAAGCCATAATCATCTCAATTATGGCAAATCACGGCTTGAGCTATCTTGCTTTGCATGTAATGACTCTATCTCATATATTGGTTTCACCTTTTAAGTTGCATTAAGGCCCTGTCCCACTGCACTTACGGATGCAAAGAGGATGTAAAACATTAAAAAAAGCTTGCCATCCATTGGAAAACGCTATGCATCCATTGTGTACTCACTGCATACTTGTTTCATACACTCTATCCATCGAGGAGCCATCCACTGCGATTTCATCCGTGCAAGAAGTTTTGAGCTGCACAAAACTTTGTAAATGGATGAACTTTCTGCCGTGTACGATGTAAGTCCATGGCATACGAGCAACAAATGTTCTATGTCTGTTTATCATCCGTTAAATGTCTGCTGTATCCTCTCTGCATCCTCTGGGCATCCTCACAACTCACATCTGCTGAAGCTGAAAACAGAAAGAGGGAGGAAAGAAAGGGTTCATGGAACGTCTATACATCGTTAGTAGCATGGAAATAGAAAGGATGCATTTGCATCCGATATACATTCATGCGGCATCCCCTTTCTTTCCTTTAGGCGTACGTGATGCATCCACCCCTTCCGCTATGTGTCCACTTTGAAATTCTCCCCTGGAACCCCTTCGGAGGTGTCATCTGCTGTCATCCACTAGGCTTCCTATGAACATCCGTTTAACATCCCCACTACATACTACCCATGTCCGTTCTTTTCCGTTCTTTTCCGTTCTGTTTATGCAAATTTTTGCCACTTTTTGAAGCAGATGACAATGGATGGAGCCACCCCCAAAATTTTGCTCATCTGCTGTGTCCTTTATGCATTCGTTTTGCGTCCGTCGGCCAGTGGGACCTAGCCTTTACTGAAATAAATTAACTTTTGCATGATATTCTAATTTTTCAACTTTTACCTATTACCACACACGCACACACACACATATAAAATCTCACACCAGTTTTTACCTTCTCTTTTGTACACTATTTTCCCTTTTTGTGATTGTTAGGGTTGAATGTATGTTTCTGTTTTGTTTCATCTTGTTTGCTTGTTTTACTGTTTCATATTTTATTTTCCATCATAAAATAATAAATTTAAAATAAAAAAACCACAGGTCCAGAGAAACAACAGTTCAGACTTCTTCCCTCAGTGCAAATCATCTTCTAAAACAACCAATTATACTCTGATGTCCAAACCATTGTTCTTCAAATTTGTTCTCCATGTTTAAATCTGTAATAGTAAATTATATGTCAGATGCATTTTTTTTCACTTGGTTTATTTATATTAGGTTTAGAGTAATCTTATTTTGAATTACGTCAACAAACTGGGTCAGTTTAGAGCAAAGAAGCCACAGTGTCCCGAAAACATCTCGGAATTAGGGAAGGCTAAGTAAATTATTATTAGGGAATGCTAATATGAACCTCAAATGTTGCTGCAAAAGCAGAAATAGCTTGAGTTCCTCATTGTGTCAACTCAAAAATATTTTAGAGTTGCCAGCAGAAAAGGAGTGGGGGGAGTACTGCATTCCTTAAATGCTTCATAGATTATTGCTAGGCGACCGAAGCTTCTGGCGTGCAAGATTATTATTGGAGAGCATGATTGATGACTCTTGGCTATGGATGTGTCCCATTGGAGAATATACATCCAGAGGTTGGGGGGAAGACCAGGGTCAAAGGTGAAATGAATCATGTGTCTCTACACCCAGGTAGCACTGGCGTGTTCACTCCTAATAAATCTTCTTTTTACTCTGAGAGTTGTGGCTAGAGACTCATGCTTTAAATGGGGGTGGATGCTGGAGCCATTCACATTGTGTGAATTACACATTGTGTGAATAGCTCAGGAACCATCAAATTTCAAATACTATCATCTAAAATAACTTGCAATCTTTTGCATGTACATCACAGGCTTAATGTAACCATATACAGTACTTGTGATAGGAAACTGGAGGAGATAATCCATCTCCATAGAATTATGTATGTTAAGATAAATTCCTTATAGTCTCACAGTGTCTACAATCTTACAACTAGCTCTAAACACGGATGAAGAAGGGCGGATCTTCAATCATGCGCTCCGAGCTGCCATCTTGACTTTCCTTAAAAAAATATATGTATGCATTTTGTCAGGTACACAACTGAGAGATGAGATGTGATCTTGGTTCAGTGAGAAACTAGCAGCTTACAATGGAAAGTTAGCTCTTTTTTTCGGAATGAAGAGTATTCTTGCATTGCTATCATTCAAGCATGGAGTGTTCAAAGCTCATCTGTAACAGAGTGTAAGGAAATTTTTATCTCATAAAATTCAAATCATAAAACTTTTCTTTTCACAGACACAAGATGCTGGTATGGATCTACTCCTGAGTTGTGAATTTGTATTACAATAATTAGCTAATTAGAAAAAATACTTTTCATTTGAAGTATGTATGGAATACTTAAAAAGGTTATGAGCTTGCAATATGTTTTTCAAATGCTTTTTTTTCTTTCTTCTTTGATAAATACATTTGAAGAAGAAAAAATACCACTATGTTCTATTTACATTAAAGGGCATCAATCTCATATATTTTAGTAAAAAGCTACAATGTACATTCAGTTAGGCTGTTGCTCCTCCTCACCCAGTAGAATTAATCATCAGCTTGAAATGAAATACATTGGAAAGAGCCATTAAAACTACACTATTTAAATGGATATTTTGGGAAATCTCACTTCTGACAAGTCCTTTCATATATATAGATAGTGAGCTTCGAGAAAACAATGGCATTTTACAGGAAATATATGGTTTCTCAGCTCATTTTTCAATGCAAGTTCAAGAAATTACCAATGTAATATTTAATTTCTTCTTTTTGTGCCTCATTGAATGATGGTGATCATGCTAGCTATCCTATTTTTATCAACAACCACATGAAAAAATGCTGTTGAGTTTTATCCAAGCCAGTCCCTTAGATTTTGAAGCCATGATGTTCTTCTGCCTGGATCTCGTTTACCTTCAATCTTTCCCGAAAGGATAAAGTGAAGTATGCTGTATTTTCCCGGGTGTTGCATCACATGTCAGAAACACATTTTTATGGTATTGATGGTTTTTGATGGCTTTCCCAGGAGGCTGTATAGATACTTTTGGGTTTATTAAGAAGATTAATATCAATATATTAATATTAATGCAACAAGGAGGAGAACTTTTTCTGTAGTGGTTGGTTCTCTGTAATTCTTTCTCCAGAGAGTTTGACTGGCAACTACACTAGCTTTGTTTCAGTGCCAGATGAAAAAAGCCTTTCTATTTTCTCAGCCTTTTAAATTGTATTTTAATTTATATTGTTTTAATCTTTGAGTGATTGCTTTACAACTGCCTAGTTTATATAATGTTGTTCTTTTGCTTTTTATTATATGTTGTTATTTTGACTGGTTTTGTTTAGTGTGTTCTATTGTAAACTTCTTGGAGAGTTTTGGCTTCTAGTTGATATTAAGCAAATGAATAAATAATATATATTTAGTTTTTTTTATTCCGTTGGATAGTTTCAATTGTGCTAGGACCACAAACTGAAGGGTAGCCTTCATTTTAATGGGTTTTACCTTGAATTTGGTTATTGTTATGTTTTAAACTCAGCCTTGGCATAGTTCTATTCCTGTCTCTTCTGGAAGAAAACCTTCAGATCATAGGATAGATGCAGGTTTCAGTTACAGTCTATCATTTGAGAAATTAAATATATTAGAAAGGGTTGTGTGAGACATCATGAGGTACATAAATGTTCAGTTAAAGTTATTCCTTACCTGACACTAAGTTTTTGTCAGAAAGTAGCAGAGTGTTAACAGCTTGAAGGTTAATGCTACTTGGAAAGCTGTAATATCTAATTAAATTATTGGAATTAATTCTGCCAGGGAAGCAATTTGTGTTATTGTCAAAGTCATTTATAAAGATCTGAACATTTTTGAGATGGCTGCTTACCATTAAAATTAAAAATTATGCTCAAAACTGTTTTCTTAAAGAACCTACAGAAAGGTTGAATGTCAATTTAGCTCATTAGTTGCTATTTTGCAGGTTGCTGTCTATGATACCCATCATTTGGCAAAAATCTTAGAAGGTCATATTAGAGGATTCCTGTTGGTACCTGCTTGGTGCCATCCATTAGGACTGATAATAGCAATAGCAATAGCAATAGCACTTAGATTGATATACTGCTTTACGGTGCTTTACAGCCCTCTCTAAGCAGTCTACAGAGTCAGCATATTGCCTCCAATAATCTGGGTCCTTATTTTATTCACCTCAGAAGGATGGAAAGCTGAGTCAGCCTTGAGCCGGTGAGAATCAAACTGCTGAACTGTTGGCAGTCGGCAATCACCAGAAGCAGCCTACAATGCTGCACTCTAACCACTGCACCACTGTGGCTCATAAAGCTGATAAGTTGGTAAGTGGCACCTGATTGAGTGCAGTGCTAGCAGAGGTATGCATTGTGCCACCACTGTCAAAACTGGCCATGACAGGTTATGTCTTCAATCCTAACAATGCTATTATTTCATTCCTACAGCTTAATGCTGGGAGCTTATCCTAGCTTGTTATCTGAATTGGCATGAACACTAGCATGAAAACTGGCAAAGACTGTGGAGTTTGATGTTGGGTGCCATCAATTTGATTTGTCACTAATTCCAGGAGAATGATAGTGTAGCATGACAATAAATATAAAGAGGCAGAGACTGTGAAGCCTGGTTTGAATTTTGCAGGACACCAACTGTAGAGCCTCAATGAAGTTAGTTACAACAGTCTTCATTAATAAAGTACTATCTTTCATTTCAAAAACAGATAAGAACATCCTCTGCTCTATACTCATTTTCATTTTTGCATGATGATATTATCTACTCTGGAGAAAAAATAAATAAATTAATGCCTGGGTAGATCTATATTTAGTTGTCAGTACTCGTAAGCCTTTCTTGACTTGATTTTGGAATTGTTTTGGTACAGGACATTAATAAACAGATGTATTTACTGATGCAAAGGACAGATTTATGGATTTTAATAAAAGTCCAAATGTATGTTTTTTTCACAATAGTGAAAACCTCATGAGTTTTTGTAGGTGGAGATGTCAAAACTTTCAGCATGGCAGCCACAGAACAACAAAAGGGCAGGTGCCTCAATTGTGGCACTGCACCCACCATCTTGCAAAATTTAACTCTTCTTGGAATACCATAATTAGGCCATTTCTAGAGCTGACTTTGGTAGGTTTTAATATAAGATTTTAATATAAGATTGAAACTGCATGTGTCTGCCTTTGTTTGGTGATATCAACAGATCGATCACAGATAGTTAAGAAAGGAATGGATATTTTTTTAATTCTGTATTTAAAAAGAACTAATCTTGAACATGTCTGAAAACCAATTCTAATCAAGTTGACCTGATTTGTACAAATCTATGTACATTTACTCAATGTCATCCTTCTTGATCGAAAGTAAACTTATTTCTGGACAAACGTGCGCTGAATTGGTAGCTCCTAGAACTATGTAGTACTTTGAGTATATTTGCAAAAAGGTGATTTGAAGCAATGGAGATGAGAATATAATTTTGTCTGAAACCTTTTAAAACAGCTGCACTGTAACTTTAGAATCTTTCATTGGCTGCTCTCTGCATTCATTGTATACTTCCCCTTGACCTATTACCACAGGGCAGCTTATATTATAGTTTAGTTTAGCTAAACCTCTGGACTGGATTTACTTTTTCTGGAAAGGTTGCATCATTTTAATTCTGTTCTCAGGCACTGGTTCATAACAAACTGCAATGAGATCAAAATGACAAGGGCATCATGATGCTATAGGATAAAGGATCTGAATTAGAATTTGTGTCATGAGATGGCTCGTATGAAGGTATGTACAGAAAAGCATCTGCTTTGCATGGATCATAACATGGAAGCAAATATGTAAACAACCTCCTTTGCATTTTAATACATCTTTCCTTATTTCTGTTCCCTCAGGTCATTCATATATATGCATACAAAAGGGGTGGAGCTTGCACTGCAATATTGCAATAGCCATAGCATTTAAACTTATATACCACTTTACAGCACTTTACATCTTTCTCTAAGTCGTTTACAGAGACAGCATATTGCCCCCAACAATCTGGGCCCTCATTTTACCCACCTTGGAAGGATGGAAGGCTGAGTCAACCTTGATCCAGTGAGAATCAAACTGCTGAACTGCAGGTAGCCAGCAGTCAGCAGTAGTAGCCTGCAGTACTGCACTCTAAACATTGTGCCACAATGGCTCATAAAGTTGATAAGTTGGTAAGTGGCACCTGATTGAATACAGTGATAGCAGAGGTATGCATTGCCAAAACTGGCCATGACAGGTTATATCTCTGACATTATAACACATGCACTGCTATTATTTCATTCCTAGTGACATTTGAACTGACAAATTGCAGGCAGCCGGCAGTCAGCAGAAGTAGCCTGCCGTACTGCACTCTAACCATTGTGCCACCATGATAATGCTTGTTCAATAATTCTGATAAAACCATTAGATCATGTGAATAAATCTATGTGTGTGACACTATGTATTTCCCCACAACATAGAATATAAGGCAGTAGAACAGTTACTTCTTTACTCATCTCAGTGCATTGATATTAACAAACTATGTATTAACAACTTAGCTCAGAAGCTTACTAAGAATTCACAAAGCCCATTTTGTCTAATTATCCCACTCAAGAGTAAGCCAAAGCAGATTATTTAGCTATAAATAAATAGCACCATGTAGCATTTCATTGTCTGATGTCTACCCTACCCGTTGTTGGAAGAGCAGACATATTTATGTAATAACTGATGCAATTTTGCATTCATTTCAATTAATAATCTATAGTAGCACAGTTTTAACTGTCAAGCAAATGAAGATAAAATTCCCTTGCATTGCAGCTTATTGTGGCAGGAACAAAATTCCTACAATGACAGTTGTCTAAGCTCCATAGCAGATTCATTTAAGGTCCATGGAGCCCAATAGAAAAAAAATCTTTGGATGGTGAAATATAAAAGTGGACGACTAAATACCCATTCAACTTTGATGGGTTATTATCCTCAATTTTTTGACTATGAGGGCTTTAAATCTCACTGTTACACTGAAGACAGTTTAGGATTACTTATAATGAAGCTGGTGACATTCTGAACGTTTATTTTGCAAGGAATGTGAAAAATTCACTCTTGAGAATTTTAATGATAAAGCAGAACAGCTGTTGGACTGAGAGCAGGGCTGTGGGCCAAGGGCTCATTGCCTCTATTCCCATCTCTGCATCCATATGACCTTTTTAATAGATTTGCACTTCACAAATTTCATCAACATTTTTTCCCCATGAAGTTTTGGTACCAAAAGAAGAAGAAAAAAAGACCCTCAAACCTAGGAAAAGTTAGCAACTTGAATTGCGTAAGAAATAACATCAAGATGACCACCCAAAAATCCAATTTACCTCTAGAAATTCCCCATATCTGCCTTCCATTAAGGACCAGTATACTGCATGAGTCAGAAAGAGGGCTGTGAAAATATATACAGACCCCTCGCATCCTGGACATAAACAGTTTCAACTTCTACCCTCAAAACGATGCTATAGAGCACTATAAGTCAGAACAACTAGACACAAGGACAGTTTCCCCTCCCATGCCATCATTCTGCTAAATAACTAATTCCCACAACACTGTTAAACTGTCTAGAAAGGCAATAGAATAGAATAGAATAGAATTATTTATTGGCCAAGTGTGATTGGATACACAAGGATTTTTTCTTGGTGCAAATGTTCTCAGTGTATATAAAAGAAAAGATACATTCATCAAGAGTCAAGAATCATAAGGTACAACACTTAATAATAGACATAAGGTACAATAAGCAATCAAATCATAACAGGAAACAGTCAATATAAAGCAACAAAGTTGCAGTCATATAGTCAAAAGTGGGAGGGGATGGGTGATAAGGAGTGATGAGAAGATAGCAATGCACACTTTGTAAATAGTTGGACAGTGTTGAAGGAATTATTTGTTGAGCAGAGTGATGGCATTCAGGGAAAAACTCTTTGTGCCTAGTTGTTCTAATGTGCAATGCTCTATAGCATTGTTTTGACCGTAGGAGTTGAAACAGTTTATATTCGAGATGTGAGGGTCTGTAAATATTTTCACAGCCCTCTTTTTGACTCGTGCAGTATACAAGTCCTCAACTGAAGGCAGATTGGTAGTAATTGTTTTTTCAGCAATCCTAACTATCCTCTGATGTCTGTGTCTGTCTTCTTGGGTTGCAGAACCAAACCAGACAGTTATAGAGATGCAGATGGCAGACTCAATAATTCCTTAGCAGCTCCTTGGGCAGTTTGAGTTTTTTGAGTTGGCGCAGAAAGAACTTTCTTTGTTGTGCTTTTTTGATGATGTTTTTGATGGTAGGTATCCATTTTAGGTCTTGAGATATGATAAAACCTAGAAATTTGAAGGTCTCTACTATTGATATGTGTTGTCTAGAATTGTAAGAGGTGGTAGTATGGGAGGGTTTCTTCTAAAGTCTACCACCATTTCTATGGTTTTGAGTGTGTTCAGTTCCAGATTGTTCTGGTTATACCACGAGGCAAGTTGTACAACTCTGGATATGCAGATTCATCATTGTCTCAAATGAGACCAATCACTGTTGTTTCATTTGCAAACTTTAGTATTTTAACTGATGGATTGTTTGAGATGCAGTCATTAGTATATAGGGAGAAGTGGAGAACGCACATAGCCTTGAGGCCCCCCTGTGCTAATTGTACAGATATCAGATGTGATTCTGCTTTACTTCACCTGCTGCTTCTTGTAATAATGCATATTCTATTCTAGAAAGGTATTATTTCCATCATTATTCTTATCTTCCCTATCTTCCCTATTATCTTCTTATGACTATAACTTGTTGCATGTTTGTTACGATTTAAATTGTTTAATTAGTATCCCAGTATGATTTATGTTGATTGCTTATTTAGCATCCATGACTATCACTAAGTGTTTCATCTAATGTTTTATGATGAATGTAGTTTTTACAATAACTATGATAATGATCTATCACTAATGTTGTATGTATTACTGAGAACTTACACACTGGAAACAAATTCCTTGTGTGTCTAATCACACTTGGCCATTAAAGAATTCTGTTCTGTTCTATATGAATGTTTGAATCATTCAAGTGGTTGGTTGTTTTCTTAGTAGTGTCTCATTTGAATAATACAATATGATTTTGTGTTGTAGCTTGCTTCCATTCTTGATTTTCTCTTGTTGATATAACATTGCAAAATTATGTTTGTGAATAGCAGTTGAGGCAGATACAAAAAGGCTTATTTTAGAAGATATTGTGAATTGTTTTTTAAAAAATACATGTGAAATAGGGAAATGTGTGGTAACATCTGAAAATAATATAGAAATGTGCTATAAAATACCCAGATCCATCTATTTGAAATAGCATCATATTAGATTTTGGATCATTTGAAATGACCACTTGATTTACTGTTACACTACTATGAAAATGGAATTCTTGGCATATTTCTTTGTCTTTTTTCCCTAGGCAATAAATCAAATCTTTTTCCAAAGGCAAATCTGAACAACTGACTCATCTGTAGTCATTTTTCCTTGTTGGTTCTTTTTATATGACATGCAATCAATAACCCTCCTGGTAATAGGAATTCTGTTGTGTTTGTATAAATACAGTATATTGCTTAGTTCATGTATTGTATACCAGTCTTTTTTTTTTTGAAAAAACATTTTAAGTGTTCTAATTTTTCAACAGTAATGATTCAAATTCATGTCTTCATTAAGCCCTTAGGGACTGAAACTTTCTTAATGTTGTAATCAATATGAACCAGTAACATATGACCCAATATACCTAGGTTATATAGAGGATGGGAAAACTTAATGTTTCTATTTCATTCATTATTTATAAGTAGGTGATAATCTGGTGTTGCCCAGGTATTTATTTATCCCAATCCTGTATTAGACAGGAAAATTCTCTAGTCGGGACTCAAACTGTTGTACTGTCTCTCGTGCAGCATCGCAAGTCATCTATTCCTCTCCTTGGGAGTTTCTTGTCTACCCTGGTATTTCCTTTTTTTGATTGCACTTGGCCAATCACCTGATGTTTCCTTGGAAGACTGAGAGAGAGCCCCCTTATGGAGTATTGTGAAGCCATTACCATGGCAAGTCCAATGTGCTGTACAGTAGAAGCCATTTTAAGGCACACACTCACAGCCCGAATGGCACTAGGAGTATTAGGGGTGTCTTACCCCCACAGTATTTGTTTCCAGAAGGTAAGTCAAGTTTGGCTGAAATTGCTTGAGGTTTTCCAGAGTTATGCTGGAATGAACACACACACACACACATAGATTGATTCATTCATATATTTGGGTTCCTTGGAGTTCTTGACTATATGAGCTGTTAGTCTGAAGAAGAACCAGGCACATAATGGGTATCCCTACATTAGAAGACTTCTACTAGATGATCATCTATCACAGGTGGGTTTAGTAGATCTTGCACTGAGATGACCTCTATGGTTCCTTCCAAGTCCATGATTCCATGATGTATTGATAACAACCTGAATAGCAGTTAGTTTTGTCTAATAGTGTACAGTTGAACCTATGATCAAGTTAGCAGCCCACAATTATTTTTCAAGGTTGCAGAACAGTTTGCAAAATCCATTCATCAAAAGATATACTATCTTGCATTTTGTTATAGATGTATTGGAAATTATAATAGAAGCTATTGCAAGATGCAAGACTTGTATAATTTCTGGTGACATTTAGTCAACAAACATAGGCATTAAAGCAGATTTGTAATGAGATCCTAAAATAAACACTGCAAAGCTACAATATCTCCTTGACACTTTTCTGCTTCTTGCTATGCCCTGAAAATATCAGAATGAGTCATCAGCAGGAAGCCCAATGTATTTGATGTGGCAGTTTGTCATAACCTGAGTGATACTTCAAGTACATTGAAGATGATATGCATGCAAAGTGCGGGACCGACATTGTTGACATGGCATTCCTGGATAATTTTCTGGAAGAAAAATGTTTACAGTAGTTGAAGAGAAAATTGCATTCTTAACATTATCTTCCAAGAACTATCAAATAACTGGATGTGAAGGTTAACCCATTTACTTGACTTTTGTGTTCATGTTTGTTGATAGCAATGGCAACCTGTCCTTCAATTTTATCCATAAAAAAAACCTAAGGTAAATGTATTATTTCCCATATCAGAGGTGGTGTTCAGCAGCTTCTGACCAGTTCTGGAGAACCGGTAGTGGAAATTTTGAGTAGTTCGGAAAACCAGCAAATACCACCTCTGACTGGAGATTTAGTATCCTTCCCCTGCCACTCCCACTAAGCCATGCCCACAGAACCGGTAGTAAAAATATTTGAACCACACCATTATTCCATATGTCTTAAAGTTTAAAAGTTAATTTGTTCATGAGCTCAGGCTGTGACTGTAGGCATAAAACGATACCTTTTGCAGGTTAGCTCTGGAATCCGAAGATCATACCTATGGTTTTGTACTATCAATAGGATATTCCCTTTTACTTCCTTTTCTATTCATTACTGAATATGTGGGAACTACAGAGATAGTTTGCCAGTTGGGATGGTGTTTACAATGTTGGTCTAGGACTGGAGTGAAATGGGACAACTCACTCCAGCCAACTCATCACAGCCAACTCACATAGACCCAGACTGAGGGAATCCATGATCTATCCTCAGCCATGGAAATTCACTGGATAATTTAGGAATGTCCAGAGGGAAGGTCAAAATGGTTGAGATGGTGGATGCAATCAACTCCCACCCTTCTTTTTGAATGTACAGACATCCTTGGTGTGACTTTCAGCCAGTCAGTCACTTTCAACCCAATGTACTCAAAACAATTTATAAGATTCCCACATAAAGTCATCTTAAGATGCTGAAAAAAACAAACCTAAAATAACCACGAGAATGATTATAATGATATAATCTCCAGTTATGTCTCTAGACACTTTTACAAAGAAAAAGAAGCTTCTCCCCCCCCCCCCCCAAAAAAAAAAAGGCTATTTAGAGATCTTTTGCTGATGTCTCAATCAAAAACCTATGCTTGTGAACAGGGGTGGGATTCCACCAGTATAACAACCAATTCGGTGATCATATGCTTTGCGTGCACCAAATGTGTGCTCTGCGTTTAGAAAAGCTCTATGTTCTGACCCACGCCTTTTTCCAACAATCAAACACAATCCAAAAGGAACAGAAATCTTGTAATGCTTTTACAAAATAATTAGCTGTGATAAGCACAAGCCTTGCCAAACTGTGCAAGACTTCCCAAAAGATAACAAACAAGAAATAAGTTGCAATACAAGAATCTTCAAAAAGAAACTCAGGATACTGGAATATCCACAAGGCTGGAGTTTCAAAACGTCTTTGCCTTCTGCAAAGTATGTTTCTTTCACAGCTGGCTTTTATCTTCTTGAAGGAGGGGGCATTACCTTGCAGCTTTACTCCTGAGTCACCCATACTGTTGTAACTGCTCTTTCCTATGAGCAATCCTGCGCATGCGCACTTGGCACAGGCTTCTTGGGAACCTCCTCATTGCTGCTGCCAGCCTCCACAATTTCTGAAGGCAGCAGTCCACTCCTTAATGGTCCTGGCCATATGAGTCCTCGCTCTCCTCAGCTGCCCATACCTGTTGCCAGCTAACCACAACACTCTAATGCTTACCTTCTACAGCAATCCCTGTGAATAAAACAGCTGAGGCATGGCAAACCACTCTGCCATGTGAATCAGCTGTGCTCTAAACAAAGGAAATAAAGCACAGGAAAGAGCAGGGGCAGGCAGGTGGACTCACATGCTCATTGTAACGAATCAGTTCACTGTCAGCTGAACTTCGGAGAAAGGGGTTCGCCTGAACTGGTCTGAACCAGTAGAATCCCATCCCTCTTTGGGAACATCCAGGACTCTATGATTGCAAAATAAAACCCAAACTTTATAACTGTGTCTGTGCAGCTCTCATTCCAGTACCTTCTATCTATTTCACTTTATCTCTAATGGGCCTTGTGGGAAAAGAGGTTTAGATGATTACTTTATTCCCAGTTCAAATCCCAGCTTTGCTTGTCTAAAAAAAGAAAATCTTCAGGTAATTCTCTTCCTACATTTTCTCAGGAATCTGCATTGAATTGGAAATAGGTGGGTGCTCCCTCTCTGTATGTTTATATGTTAAATTCTCTCTGATAATGCAAAGAAGCTGCAGATTGATGCCCAAAACTTGATGTAATAAAGTTCCAAATGTTTAGCCTGGAACCGAGCAGCTTCAGATCAAGTTGATTAAGTTAGCTTATGTTGAGGGAAGAATATTTTTCTGTTGACAAGATAATTCAGACAAAATGTAGATGGAGTTTGCTGCCTCCAGCTTAAATGGTCTTTGTGTTTGGGTGCACCCTAGGAATATGCGCTCTTTTTTGTCACCTAATTTCCAAGCAATAATACAGCTATCTCTTTTGAAATTATGATTCCTTCAGGGTATGTATTAATCCAATTTAACATTACACACACTTAGAAAATGGGTTTAGGCCAGTCATAATGGGATATTTTGTGCAGAATAAAGTAATCCATAGATACTTCAGACACAATATTTTTCTGATTAGAGAAGAGAAGCCTACAATGGATTTTATACTCTTGGGATTTTCCTCCTGCTCCAGAAATATATGCCAAAGAACATAGGTAAAGATAGCAAAAAAAAAAAAAGAAATACAAAAAAGATTTTGAAACCCTGGAATGCAGAGAACAATAAAGTTGATAACAGGTCTGGAAGTTAAATCATATGATGAACAATTGAGAGAGCCAGGTATATTATTTAGCTCAGGGGTCCCCAAAATTGGCAACTTTAAGACTTGTGGCAGAAATCTGGCTGGAGAATTCTGGGAGTTGAAGTCCACAAGTCTTAAAGTTGCCAAATTTGGAGGTCTCTGATTTAGCTTATCAAAGGGAATGATTAGGGGGGATGTGATAAATATATTCCAGTACTTGAAGGGCTGTCACAGATAAGAGAGGATTGGCTTATTCTCCAAAGCACTTAAGAGCAGGACCAGAAGTATTGGGTGGAAGCTTGTTACAGAGAGATCTAACCAGAAGTGAGGAGAGATTTTCTGAGTGTGAGAACAATTAATCAGTAGAATAACTTGCTTCCCGGAGTTGTGGATGCCCCATCAGTTGAGGTTTTCAAAAGTAACTATTTGACTATGGATGGTATAAGGTTTCCTGTCTTAAGCAGGAGGTTGGACTAAAAGACCTCTGAGCCCCCTTCCAACCCTATGATTCTATTTTCTAAGAATAAAAGGAGCCTTGTGGATTTCATTTAGAATAATGAACCAGCGACTCAGCTGTAAAAAGATCAGACCCTCTGCAGTTTGTTAAATGCAAAACTAGTGCTTTGTCCTTTGTAAAAATAGTAACTTGCAATGGTTTGTTCTCAATACAGGTATAAATAACTTGTATTCTTTGCTAGCCCATGAGAGTTGAAATGGTTTCTATGACATTTTGGTGCAATTTAAGAGTTTTGGAGTTGACTTCTAGGGAATGTGCAATATCCCCTTTAAAAAAATGCACTTATCATTGAAGTTTGGGGAAGGAAAAGAGGATACTTTTGTGTAAATTACCCAATAATTAATTTCTGGTCCTTGCTTCTCTCATACTAGAAATATTTTTTTTACCTGTTCCCTGACTGGAATGATTGATTTTAATTATTTGTGATAGAATTTTCTTTTTTCTATCCACATAAATCTCTCTTCATTATTGATCATGGAATGATCATACAGAATAATGTATGAAGTGGTAACTCACCTAGATAGCAGCACCTAACTGATATATCATGACCTCGGAGAACGAACAAGGTTGGACCTTGTGATTATTTGGATGGGAGACCATGAATTTTTTTTTTTAAATTTTACTTTCCTCGGCTAAAATGTGAAAAAGGAAAATGGAAAGAGGCAAGGATAGTGATTTGTTCTTTATACTTTTATACCATAATATGTTCTTTATATTTGTAACATTTCTACACTGTCCAGCATTCCTCTACAAGGGAGATGGGTGACTTCTAAATTTGACCAGGAAGTAAATGATAAATAAACAGCCAATTCTTTACTGTTGCTGTATCCATGAAATTAAAAGTTGTGCTCAATTCAGGGAAGCTAAACATTATTTTATGATGGTGTTTATGTAAAGCAAACTTGACTATATGGCACATCTGGTGCTGCAGTTAGGAATATGTAGCCTGAAGTGGACATATGTAGTTCAAACCTTACATGACCAATGAATTCTCTGGATGGCTTTAAGCAAGCTGTAGTTTCCATCCTATGGTCAATAATGAAACAAAATTAACTAGATATGCTTCAAAAGGTTTTCATATGGGTTGGTGACCATGAATCTGAATCAGAGCTGTCCAGATTTTTTCTGTAATGGGAAATTGGCAAGCAAAGCCTACAGTTAACTTGTTGGAAGTGTTAACTGCTCATTGGTTACACAATGGATGACGAATGTCAACATTTAGATCAGGGTTGGACTGCTGGGGGTTTGCAGGGGTTTGGGAGAGCCCCTAGCTAAGATTCTGTGCAGATTGGAGAATCCCCAAACCCCACTCCTGGCTGGCCCCACCCATCCCATTCCTCCCAGGGGTCCCCACATGGATGCAAGTAAGTGCAGGGTGTGCCTGGAGGCTCGGGAGAAAAATGGGCCTCCCGGAAGTTCAGGAAGGCTGGAAATAGGTCAGTTTCCAGCTTCCAGAGAGCCTCTGGAGCCCAGGAAAGCTGTTTTCACATTCCCAAGGGCTCAGTGAAAGTCTCTGGAGCCCGGGGAGGGAAAACTCTCCCACCATGGTGCAGGAGGACAACTAGGCCATGCCCACCCAGAAACTGGGCAGAGAATCATATGCTGAAATATTTGAAGCCCACCCCTGATTTAGATGCCTATGTTTTTGTGTTGCTACTAAAAGGATAATAAATGAAATACTCTACTACAAACCTTTCCTGACCTTTCTGACATACAGGAAATATGGGTTTTGTGAAGCCTTTCCTTTCCTCCAATTTCTTACCATGGCAGCAATACAAGGGAATGCAATCTGATTTTTCACAAGGTCCTCTTTGTATCCATCTCAAACAACCAAAATGGCAAAAATGACTTTCAAAGAGACAAGGTGCGGAACAGATTTAATCTTGCACATATCCATGACTAAAAGATATTTTTGCATCATGAGAACATTGAATCATAAGGCTTAAAGGGGCCTCGGAGGACTTTTAGTCCAAACCCCTTGCTCAGGGCAGGAGATCTTGTAACAAAAATGATTGTTCAGTCTATTTTTGAAAACCTCCAGTGATGGAGCACTAGAATTTTGGGAGACAAACTATTGCACCAATGAATTGTTCTCACTGTCATAAAATGTCTCCTCACTTCTAGATTGGACTCTCTTTAACAAGCTTTCATGCTCATCCTTCAAGTTTTCTTTATATGGGCATTCTGTAATTTTTTCATTTTTTTAAAAAAAAATCATTTAGATTGTAGCCTACCCCATTGCCAAAATGACTCTTCCTGGCCTTACAGTCTCAGTTATTAGAGCTTCCCTCTCCTATTTATTATATTATATTTATTATATTTATTTATAATATATTATATTATATATTTACTTACATGAATGTAGTTCAGCTTCCTTCGGGTATTATCTCACATCATTGTAGTGCTTTTAAAGTTGTAGCAACATTTCAGCAGAATCTCATCTGCCACCATCAGGCTTCTGTATTGAGTTCGTATTGAAGGAGATTGAAGCAAATTGAAGGAGCCCCTATGGGATCACCACTGTCACCTGTCATTGCAAACCTGTTCATGGAAGAATTCGAATCCAGAGCCCTGGCTAATGCCACCCACAAAGCCAAACTATGGCTAAGATACATCGATGACACATTTGTGATTTGGCCCCATGGAAAAGAAAACCTAAACAATTTCCTAACACAACTAAACAACACACACCCCCAAATCAAGTTCACCATGGAAACAGAAATAAACAAACAACTACCATTCCTAGATGTACTAATCTACAAAAGAACAGATGGCACACTGGGACACACCATATACCAGAAGAAAACACACACCAACCGCTACCTCAACACCCAATCCCACCACCACCCAGCACAGATAAATTCCATCGCCAAAACAGTAATCACCAGAACCAAACACCTGGCAGACAAGACACATATAAAGACTGAACTATGCACCCTGACTAAAGTACTGACAGCCAATGGCTTCCACAAAAACAAAATCACTAGCTTGATCCACAAAAGCACACTAAGACAGAATAGAGACCTAGAAGATCAACAGATTTATGGAACAGCTGTCCTGCCCTACATAAGAGGTACTACAGACAAAATCAGTAAGATACTACACAGGCATCACATCAAGACTGCCTTCAAAACAAACAAAAAAATAGCAGCCATCCTGAGAAACCCCAAAGACAAAATTGACCTAGAAAACCAAGGCATATACAAAATTCCCTGTACATCATGCCCGGCCACATACATTGGACAGACCAATAGAAGAATAAGTACCTGCCTAGATGAACACAAAAATGCAGTAAAAAAGCTGGAACACACCTCCTCACTAGTCCAACACATGAAAACCACAGGTCACAACATCAACTTCAATGGCACTAAAACCCTAGCCACTATAGAAAACCCCAACCACAGAATCATCAGAGAAGCCATAGAGATTTAAAAAAGACCTGACAGCATGAATAGAAGAGATGATTCCAGCAGACTGTCAATCATTTGGAAGCCTGCACTCTCAAATAGAAAGATCTCCACACCACAAAACAGATAAACACCTGAGCACAAAAAGACTCCCTCTGATGCCTCCAACTCAAACACCCCCCCACCAGGCACCCAGGTGAAACCTAGCTTCCTAATGGATAGCAGCCGTCCTTTCACGCGAAGCCAAGCTGCACTGAAAGCCTCCAACACATGAACAGAGTGTTGCCAGCCAATCAAAGCCACAAAACAGACAGAAGAAACCAGAAACACCAATCAATCAAACTCCAAGTCCAGTGAACACAGACTCAGACTCTTAGCCAATCAAAATAGACCAGCCTTGAATTTGAAACCAGAAGCTGTGAGACCCACATCCATGCAGAAGCCTGAGGATGGCAGATGAGATTCTGCTGAAACGTTGCTACAACTTTAACAGCACTACAATGACGTGGGATAATACCCGAAGGAAGCTGAACAGCACACATGTAAGTACCCGCGAAAGCCTAAGAAAACATATATATATATATTATATATATATATATATATATATATATATATATATATATATATATATAATTAATTAATTATATTAGAGCTTCCCTCTCCTATTTCCCTTTAGAGTCACTGATTTGGTTTTGCATCATGTTTCTCCCAGATGGAGTCTATTAGCTCAATCTCCTGTGGCAGTAATCATCTGTTTCACTCCTTCTAACATCAACAGATTAAATGATTTATTATTAAGGTGGTTTCTTATGAAATTATTATAACCCTTTATGTATTGCTTTCTGTGAACTGTACTCATGGATTGGGGGAGATAACTGCTACGTATAGTCTGGGCTGCATTTTTGAAAAAATGATATGTTCTATTTTGTTTACTTTACATTTGAATGTCTACTGTTGTTCCCATCATTTTCTAGGTGTTGTTCCCATCTTTCTCTTTCTCTTTCACCATTCCCAGTGAATTTTGTGTTGACTGTTTGCACTCGTAAGAGAGAATGGATCCAAGGGAATAGCTATTCAAAGGGTCCTAGTCAACAGTGAGCAAAGGCAGAAACTGAGGTGAAAAGATTTACCATACAGCTTGGTAAGAATGCAAAGATATCCAACTTGATCCCATAGCACCTTCTTTTTCCATGCTTCATTGCTGTTTTCTCTCTCTCTGGGTTTTCCATCCCCCTCTTTCATTCTCTGGCACTTTGCAGTCCCATACAAAGGAAGGGAAAAGGCTCACTGGGATTGGACTAAGTGCTGATAGTGGCTGCAAGCTGTGGATCTCCCACTCCAGATCTAAATAAAGCACTGAATGATAAAAACAGAAAAGAAATAACACAGCATAATCATTTTGGAAAGCAACACCATTTTTTTTATTGTTGCACAATTACTCTGCATGGATGCAACTGGGGGTATGTTATGGAATAATGTTTAGGACTCTTTAGAGTATTCAAAAGAGATGCTTTGCAAAGTCATTTAATGAGGGCAAACGATCTCTTTCCTCAACACATGAAAGCAGCCACAAATGGTAGTTATTTGGAGAAACACTTTGAAGATTATATCAGGCTGTGTACTTTTCTTGAGCGGTTCCTAGTAGAAATACTGTCTGCATTCGAACTTGTGCACAGACAGAATGGCTCATCTTTGAAGCTGCTGTGCAAATCTTTCAGAAGATGCCATTACCTTGGTACTCTGAGGAACACCTCTTAAATCTTCAGCAAAACCCTACAAGCCCAACACCCTTACACCTAATTCATTGTCCATGAATGAACCAAGAGCTTTTTAACTGGAAGTTATCTGAGATGTAGTCTATAGGGACATCCCTATACAGAGCAATTTCACTTTCATGTCTCATTTCCATCTGCTGCTTTAAAAAAAAGTTGGATATTTACATGCAAGTTTAGCTGAATCTACAGATCACTATAAGTCTTTGATTTTTCAAAGGCTTTTGCCAACATAGTTCAAGGCTGCATAAACAGATGGATAGAATCAAGATCATGTGAACTGTTAATACCACTTTATAATGTCTTAGTAAGGCCACACTTGGAATACTGATACAGTTCTGGTCACCATGATGTAAAAAAGATGTTGAGACTCTAAAAAGAGTGCAGAGAAGAGCAACAAAGATGATTAGGGGACTGGAGGCTAAAACATATCAAGAACGGTTGCAGGAACTGGGTATGTCTAGTTTAATGAAAAGAAGGACTAGGGAAGACATGATAGCAGTGTTCCAATATCTCAGGGGCTGCCACAAAGAAGAGGGAGTCAAGCTATTCTCCAAAGCACCAGAAGGCAGAATAAGAAGCAATGGGTGAAAACTGATCAAGTAGAGAAACAACTATTCAAGGAGAGAAGATTTCTCCTTAGAACTAAGGAGAAATTTCCTGACAGTTAGAACAATTAATCAGTGGAATAACTTGCATCCAGAAGTTGTAAATACTCTAACATTTAACCATTTGATTGAAATGGTATAGGGTTTCCTGTCTAAGCAGAGGGTTGGACTAGAAGACCTCCAAGGTCTTTTATTCTGTTCAATAGAACAGAATATTGTTTTATTTTTTATTGTTATTCTGTTCAATTCAATTCAATTCAATTCTATTCTATTCTATTCTATTCTATTCTATTCTATTCTATTCTATTCTATTC
>BLBF01000022.1:1799120-1816135 GCA_015471245.1 Laticauda colubrina | reverse complement strand
TATTTATTTATTTATTTATTTATTTATTTATTTATTTATTTATTTATTTATTTGTGTTTGATTTGTCAATCACTTACAAGATAATAGGTATAAGTATAAACATGAGTAAGAATACAGGAATTAGGTATGATAAATAGTTCAGGGATTGGAGGCATGATGGTGCACTTATGCACACCTCTTACAGACTTCTTAGGAATGGGGTGAGATCAACAGTGGATAGTTTGATATTAAGCAAGTGGGGGTTAGAGGATGTAACTATAGAGTCAGGTAGTGCATTCCAGGCATTGACCACTCTTTTGCTGAAGTTGTTCTTTCTGCAATCAAGTTTGGTGTGGTTAACATTGAATTTGTGTCTGTTGTGTGCTCTTGTATTGTTGTGGTTGAAGCTGAAGTAGTCATTGACTGGTAGGACATTGTGGCAGATAATTTTGTGTACTACGCTTAACTCCAACCATAGGTGACATAGTTCAAGATTGTCCAAGCCCAAAATTTCAAGTCTGGTGATCTAGGGTATTCTGTTGTGGGCAGAGGAGTGTAGTACTCTTCTCGTGAAATACTTCTGGACTTGCTCAGTTGTATTAATGTCCAATATACAGTTATAGACTATAGTTAGATAGACCTGGTTTAATGTAAATGTTCCAACTGACAAATCCAACCAAAGCAAGCACTTTCAAAGTCCTCAGAGGTCTGAATACAATACTTTATTGAGTGCATCATTTCGGCATTGATGAAGGCAAAACCAGCTTGACCTAATTCCCACAGGAACCCACATAGGTACAACATGGATTCCCCCTTCCCCCTTCCACTTATTAGTGCAGGTTATATTATCCAATTGAGTGTCATTATTTTTTTATGAGAAGAAGTCTCTGGTCCTGGCAAGCACCTGCTGATGTATCCTCAGTTTTCATGGCTCTTCTTCTTGAAGACAGAGGCCTAAATTCCATCTCCCCCTCCCCTTCAGCTTGGTTCTTTGGTAAGTTGAGAAGCTATAATAATTGCAACACCATAAGTGTGCTTCAAGCTTGTCAGAAATATTCAAGAATTCTGCTTCATTACTTATGAGAAAGAAAGCCAGATCAGAAGTATCAATTTGCCAGATTTCTACTACAATGTAATCTAAATAGATTCTCAGGAGTTATTTGGCAGTTGACTCAGCTAGTATTGACCATAGTCAGGAGTAATGCCAGTTGCAGTCCTGGATTAAATATTTGGATTAGGTGTCATTCAAAACTTCCTTTGATGCAGTGCACTCCTTCTTGATATTTTTAGTCAAGTTAATGAGAATATTTGCTTCTCCATCATTCATGATTTGATTCTTCTTCACATTTTCTTACTTTCTGCACATAATGAGAGAAACAGAGAGTTACCCTTTTGGAACCATGCAAAAGAATGCAAGATATGGCTGATGTAATACTTTTAACTTGACAAATGTTTGATGGCATGTTTTACTGTTGCTCTATCAATTTATTAAATCATTGTGGGTGTTGTTTTCACATTGTGCACGGTAATGTTCTCAGGATTTTTCTCTCTTCAGTTTGATTTTTTTCTTGGAAGTATGATGGACAATGGTTTTTAGAAGTCCCTGTCTATTGTAGGGATGAAGTATTATTTCATTGGTCTAGAAAAGCATGTCAAAACACAATGATGCAGCTTGGGAAAATACTCCCTTCCCATCCTCCTTCTGCTTCACTTCCATCTGTTTCAGCATAACCATGCCCTTAATACAGGTGAAAGGTGGAAGTCTGAAGGTCTGCCTCGGAGCCAGTCTTTCCATCTGAGCATTGCTTGCTTATCCAGGAGTGACAATTCTCCAGAGGTGTGTGTGTGTGTCAATCTTTTCTCTTTTCTAGCACCCCTGTCATGCAACAGCACAAAACCTAACCTTTATCACCCATTCAGATTCCGCTGAGCTATTTCTATTATTGTTGATCACAGAAAACGGTCAGCTTACCACAATCTAATTCCATAATGTCGAAGTATAATTTACGCTTCTAACTCACACCGTCTGAAGGTCTGGAGGCAGATAAGAAAGGTGAAGCCTCAAATAGAAGCACGTTTCAGCCAATATCAGTATAGCTGTTTTCTCACCTCTCCTTTCCCCCATATAATCATTAGTAGTGAATAGTATCTGGCAGTTAGGTTCAGCAGGGCAGAGAAAATATTAAGAATGCTTTTTCTTTCATCCAGTCTTCCCCCATAATTCACATCTGTACAGACAATTCATCAGAATCAACTCCTGAGTTAGGGATGGGTCTATTCAATCTTTTGATTTGAAAGAAGCAATTTAGTTAACAATTCAGTTTTAGAGAATGGTCATTTGTAATTATGACTATGACACTGTGCTGCAATTTTATTTTTATTTTTAAATGGGACTCTGTAGAATAAAAAGAATATATGTAGGCTAAAACATGACTCTATTTTGAGCTTTAACCTCTTTGTGTCAAATCATAAAACATTTTGTATACATGTTTTATAGTTGACAACAGAAAGAAGAAGGGGAGTTTCAAAGAGCAGGCAGCAGTGTGGAATCGAAAGTATATTCCATTCATATTTTCTTCAGAGACTGATTAGATGACTGAAGCTTCTGCCAAGCAAAAACCTAATTGGAGAGCATGATTGATGACTCTTGGCTATGGATGTTTTTTGTTGAATGATACACCCAGAGGGGTGGGTGTGGGTAAACAAGATCAAGGGTGACAGTGAATTACATATCTCAGAGTTGGCTATGCCCAGGCAAATGCTGGATGTAGAATGTTAACTTCAAATAAATCCTTTTTAGTTTTGGGAGTGTGGCTCAAGGCTCATGATTTAATTGGAATAATTACCAGAATCCTGACACTTTGTTTCTCTGAATCAGGGGTGTCACGTTGCTTCAGCCCAGTCTACCCAATGCAAAGAGGAAACATGCCAGCAGTTTGGGGACTGGCGTCAAGCTGGCCACATCCACCCAGATGACCACGCCTCCTGAAGTCAACCAGAACCCTGATGTGACCCTCAATGAAATTGAGTTTGACACACCTGCTCTCAACACAAACTTTCTTCAAGCTAACTCCATTAAAGAATGCAGTAACATGAAGTTTTGCTACTTGTAAATTTAATTGAAAGGAGCATTAGCACCTTTGCACTGAAATTAAGCTTCTGCTTAATCATTTCCTTCCTACTTTATTTCCAGTGATCAAAATACATTGTGTCTTCCTCCTCTGTCTACTTCCCAAAGAATATTAAGCATTTACAACATCAGTGTAGTTTTGCAGTTATTTCAGAGCTTTTTTATTACCTTATTTTATTTATTTATAAAATTTATTGGCCACCCATTTTATCATAAGGTAACTTTTACAGTTACAGTCTAAGCTAAATCATAAAAAGTTAAAACCAAACATTAAAACCAAAATCACATGGGGAGGATGGGGGCAGGATGGGGGAGATGGGTTCTGTTATTACTCAACCAAGCTCTTCCATTACACTGTTCCTGCAATGGGGCCCCAAGCCAAATGGCAGAGCCATATCTTTGGGGCCTTACAAAAAAGATAGGAGGGTTGGGGTCAACTTCACATCAGGGAGCAAGATGTTCAGAGGACAGGAGCAACAGCAGAGAAGGACCTCTTTCTGGACCCCACCAGCTGGAATAATCAAGCTAACTGGACCCTCAGCATGGCTCCTCTGCTGGCACGAGTGGCACGGGTGGACCAATCTCAGTGGAGTGAGATGGTCCATCAAATAACCTGGACCCATGCCATGAAGGTCTTTAAGTTGATCAGAGCTTTCCTGGAGATTCTATCACCTGCAAATGATTGTTTTCAAATTGCTTTCAAATACCATATAGAAAGCAGAGTATGTGTTCCATCCTTCTATCCATCCATACACCCATCCATCAGAGGTGGTATTCATCAGGTTCTGACCAATTCTGGAGAACCGGTAGTGGAAATTTTGAGTAGTTCAGAGAACCGGCAAATATACCACCTCTGACTGGAGATTTTACAGTGTCCTTCCCCTGCCACTCGCACCAAGCCATGTCCACTAAGCCACACACACAGAACCGATAGTAAAAAAAATTAAATCCCACCACTGCCATCCATCCATCCATCACTTGGCACATGCAAACTGAAGACAGGACAAGTTCAGAGTCTTCTGCTTTTAAAAATTATTTACATGTTTCTTTGCTAACCTTCTTAATAACCAAAAGTCCCCAGATGAGATGTTGGCTGTCAAGCAAGATTGAAGCAATCTAAATATTCCCTTGGTTAAAGCAAAGGTTAAATAATACTTGGTCCCCTATTTTCCCAGGAACCAGCTTGTGCTCCTTTCCAGAGCTAACTTGATAGATAGTTCAGGTGTGTCCATCTGGCTATCCAGTCACAACAGCCAAATACTTCTATGAAACTGTTGCTGAGAAAAAATGTGGCAATTTAACCTGAATTCTGTTTAACCTTCTTACTTTTTGATGGGCAATCTAAGCATAATTAGAATCTAGTTTTTGGCTATGCCATCTATGGGTTTATAATACTTATGAAAATATCACATTCTAAATGCTCCTCATTTTTTTGTAACAGACTATAATTGAAAAATCTGTGATTTGATCGAAACTGCAGACATGAGATTTAAGGATAGAAATACTTCATTGAGGTTTACAATTTGATAAATAGTTGGTTTTATTCAAACTATTCTAAGATTTGATTTGGGGGAAAACCCTCCCTTTGTCTATAGGTTATAGTGAGAAACTATCAAAATCCTTGTAACTATTTCACATTGGGTCAGATTGGATCTAACACAGCAGAGATGGTAGATCCTTTAGATCAGGGGTCACCAACCTTTTGGACCTCAGGGACCACCAAACTCATACTTTTAAATCCTGCTGACCAGACACCTTGGAAAAATCTCCCAAAAAGTCTGCAGGAAAATTCCCCATCCCATTTTCCTACTGATTGATTATTATTTGGGATTGCTCCGTTCTCATGGGGCAGAGAGAGACTTTTGGCTTCATGCAAGGAAAGCAGAAGAAGCAGCAGAAGTCTTTCTTTCTCTCCCCCCCAAACTCCACCAGGAATGAGTCTTTGTGAGATTTATTGTGCAGATGCAGCCTCTTGGAGCAGGATGCCTTGCAGGCTCCCAAAGACTCATTTCTGGCAACATTTGGGGGAGAGAAAGAAAGACTTTTGCTGCTTTCCTTGCGTGCAGCCAAAAGCAGAAGTAGCAGAAAGCAGCAGCCCGGTGGCCAGGCCAGGCATGTGGGGAGAGTGGGGCAAGTTGTCCCCCTCTGCCCTTTCCCCCTTCCCCTCACTACCTTATGTTCACAATGCAAGTGACATAAGCCTTGTGTTCCTGCAGGCCATGTGGGCAGCACAGCTTTGTGTTCCCCCGCAGTCTGGATTAATTGCTTTGGGGGGTGCTTTGGGGGTGACATTTCTCTGCGAACCACCAAAATTTTCTCATGGCGACCACTGCTTTAGATTACATTGGCCTTGTTTATTCTAATTATTTTCAAGGATTTCACAGTACTTTTTTGAAAATATTGCCTTTGTATCTCTAAGGAGTAATAGAAAGGAGTAACAGAAAGTAAAAGAAATCAATTTTCAAATTGTCCAGCAAAACAACACAGAAATGATATTCAAGGTGTCCTAACCAACTTTTTAAAAAAATCAAAATGTAAACATTATTTTTCTACAAGCTGTTTTGGATGACACTAAGGAGCACTGATTTGCTCTAGTGAACTGATAAGAATGGCAGCATCTCACCACTGGGTGCTTGGAGATGCCAGAAGGATGAACATCCAGTAGATCAGGGGTGTCAAACTTGATTTCATTGAGGGATGTATCAGGATTGTGTTTGACCCCAGGGAGCTGGGGGGGGGGCTTGGCCATGGGGGAGCATGTTCAGCTCAACGTCTCTCATCAAGGCTCCATTTTCGGCCATGATGGCCTCCTGTCACCTTTTACCAGCAAAAACAGAGCTTGGGGAGTCAGAGGCTTGCAGGAAGCCATCACGAGTTCTGATTTTGCTGGCAGAGGCACTGCAGGCTGGTCCTTTGCTGTTTCCAGGGTGGGGCCAGTGGACCATATCTAAGTATCTCATGGGCCAGATCCAGTCTGTGGGCCTTGAGTTTGACACCCCTGCAATAGATGGTTGGCAAGGTTGGCCCCACTTGGAAAGGACTTCTTCATATCTACTTTGATAGAAATTTAGGTGGGATGATTTGATTGAAAGCTAGTTGAACTAAAGATCTCCTTCAAACCTTTTCACAGCCCTACATATCATCTTCATAACAGCAGGGGTGGGATTCAAAATTTTTAACAACCGGCTCTGTGGGCATGGCTAGGTGAGTGTGGATTTTTTTGCAGCACCCTCCCGCACTCTGTTTTTGGGTCTCCTGGGCCTCAGGGAAGCCTCCTGGGGTAGTGTTTTTGCACCCAGGAAGTCTCCAGGAAGTCTCCCTGATGCCCAAAAGACAAAAAAATGGAGAGCATGGGGGCACACAATACACTCCCTTCACACTCCCTTTTTTTGCCTCCCAGGCCTCAGGGAAGCCTCCTGGGTGAAGCAATAAGACAGCGAGGGGGATCCCAGCATAGCTGATCATCAGAACAGCTGATCATTGGGAGAAAAAGAAAAAAAGAAATACCTTAACGAGTGACTGGGCGGGGGAGTCAGAGATATTGGGCATATGCGCATGCGTGATAAGGACTAACTGGGCAAGGAGAGGAGGGGCAGACGGAGAGGGGCAGGGCCAGCCAGTGGCACAATTTGCCAGTTCTCCAAATTGAGCAAAATCATAACAACTGGTAGAATCCCACCCCTGTAACATAGTATGGAATCATCTCTGAAAACCATCCATTTTAGGCCTAATCATTATAGTATAGGTCTTGTGAAGCTCAACACACATATACAGTATTTTATTCATTATATATTACAATGTCCCAAAATAAGATATAATGTTGACTGATTAATCTTTAAGTTGCCAGATTCCAACTTTTATCAACTGGGATCTCCTGAACCAGACAACCAGTGCTTGCCCTGCTATAATACAAAGCAGTGGTGAGATTCATTTTTTTTACTACTGGTTCTGTGGCTTAGTGGGCGTGGCATGGCTTGGTGGACGTGGCAGGGGAAGGATACTGCAAAATTGCCATTCCCACCCCACTCCTGGGGAAGGATACTGTAAAATCCTTATTCCCTCTCCACTCCTGGTGGAAGGTTATTGCAAAATCCCCCTTCCCTCCCCACCCCATTAACCTGCTTTCCAGCTCCATTCTCTTGTTCAGGGCAACCAAAGAAGACTCAGCTAATCAACTGGGACTCGGGAGGCAGAGAATAGATGGGGGTGGGGCCAGTCAGAGGTGGAATTTGCCGGTTCTCCAAACTACTCAAAATTTCCGCTACCGGTTCTCCAGAACTGGTCAGAACCTGCTGAATACCACCTCTAATACGAAGACTCATAAAGAAAGGGCAAAACCTTTAATAAAACTAAACAAATGATATGCATATGTCAAACCTTCCCAGCTCTTATTTTTGATTGAATGTGAAAATGCTGGCTGCCAGTTCATTATTGACTGCAGAGGCTATGTTCCCAGCCTGTGACCTTGATCAGTGGAAATTCCTTTTATATGTTTTTCCTCACAATCATGGAGAAAATAATTCTGGCTGCAATATTTTCAATAACTCACTCGCCATCCTGTAATGGTGAATATATAGGTGCTAGCCCATTGGGCTTCAAAGTTATAGCTTATTTGCAAATTGATTAGATATGAAATTAGTTAATGAAGCAGTTGTTGCTGCTATTAATTAAATCTATGAAGGTAACTATTCACTCAACAAGAATAATAATTTCAGTAAAATATTACTGAATATTATCATGTTTATTCTGGACATCAGAAAACATCTATGTTTTATTCTCAATGAACAGAGAATTCTGCAAAAACACTTTTTAAGGGCAGATAAACAATTGAGTCAGTATTTATATGATCCATTTCCAACAGGGGATTGCCCAGGAAGTTAACTCCAAATTTAATAGGTATTTGTATCTTGTAATGTATGATTTGACCTTTCCTTGGTTCAAAAGCTTGCCATCACCTTCACTAAAAAGAAAATATATACAGTACCAGCATCTATAGCTCATATTTTTTGAAATCTCTGGAAAGGAAAGCTATCTTTTTTGCTGCAGATATCATCCCTGCCTGTGACATTGTTTCTTAATGTGCAGAATTGAGGAACAATTACTTGGTATCCAATTTCCCATTTGTTTTTGTTGGGGTTGAGGGTTGAAAAAAAGGGTTGAGGCTGGAATAACTAAAGGCCACTTTCTTTGGGACAGTCCATGCTAATTATCCACAGTACTGTTTCCAGTATTTCTGGAAAATTCTGTTCTTTTGAGATAGGTGACAAATATTATTTATGTCTTCTTGTTCATCTTTCACTTCTTGCTTTTCTCTGACCTATTTTCCCATTTTGACAATAAATTGGTTTTAATATTTGCAAACCAAGCAAATATTATGGTAGCAGCTAGCTGTTCTGAGTGGTATGTCTGCTTGGTCTGATCTGATATAATGATTGATTGGGAGTGTGTTAGATGTAAATTCAACTGAGATGATTGACGCATTTTTACTTTCTACTCTACTACTACACAGTTACTATCATACTTTCACTTTAACCCCAGGATAATCCTGTGCCTTTCTGCTGAAGAAGTAAGTATGCCAAGTTCAGATATCAATCTATTTCACTGATGAAATAATGATGGAATTGGGCAATGTATCAAAAAGTTACTGCAAAATCAAAAAGTAGCATTCAAAATTCTTTACAGTTTGTGAAAGCATTCAATAAATAAACACGGCAAAGTTATCCATCCATTGATTTATCTATTATGTCTGATCATTTAAGACTAATTCATTTAAGCTTGACACAAATGGATGGGAAGAAACATTCATTTGACTCCCTGTCCATGAGTTATTTCATATACCGCATTGCAGGGAAATTGCACTTTCAGAAATTGCTATGAAAAGTTTTCCTCTAATGTCAGCTGCAAAGGCCTATAGCCTTCATGGATCTCACAACTACTATTTAGGGATGTTATCAAATTGCCTAAAACTTTCTCTGAAACTTCAGTATCGTGTTTTCCTTGAGATATGGGGTAGATACCAAAATAATAATATTAGATTTGTCAAACTGGACTAGGCATTCTAAGAATCTTACTGATTCTGCTGAATGACAAAAGCAAGAGTTATGATGTATCATCTGATTCTCCTCTTGGGGTTCATTGACATTGCAGTGTGTGTGCACAAAAGGATAGTGACTTGCTGCTATGCTCCTTTTATCAGTCGCCTCTCCCTTGTCTCTCACTGCACATACAAATGGATGGAAACTTCCCAGGGACTTTAACAAGATAAGAACTACATCTAAAATCAGAAAATTCAGAAGCAGTAAACAGTTACTGAGAAATATGAAGCTAATGCAATGTTATGTGTTCTGTCTGCATGTAGCTTGACATACAGCTAAACCCACCTATCCTTCAATAAAACAGACCATGTGCATAGATCTGGATGTTTTATTGGAAGAACAGAATATGGCAAAACTAAGGAAAATAGGGATACATACAATAAGAACCAAATACAAGATAGACAGTATTGGGTTACTGCTGAACATAACAATGAAAAAATAAATTTAAAAATAATCTCATCAGTGATGCTCTGTGTGTGGAATGGGTTTGTGCTTGGATGACCATGTGCCATAGATTAAGATGGATTCTTCTTTGTGCTTCTGCTTTCTTCAAATGCTAAAGGAGAAATTGAGTGTGGCTTCCCAGAATGCACTTGATTTGAAAGTGCAGGCTGATGGGTAACTGAGTTGGGTCATTTCAAACAATATACTTTGTATTTTGTCTTTCTGGACACTAGATGGGGCTAGAGGGCAACAACAGCATATAAAAATTGTATGTTAGAGCATATTTGTCTCTCCCACCACTACATGGAGTTAAAGAGTATATAAAGTTATATGCTGTGGCATGACATGTCCTCTTCTAGGTCAAACATAGTATCCTCGATTTGTTGCACTTCTGCCATGTAATGGAATTCTTACCCTCTGATTTTATCATGCTAAACCATTAATAACTTTTGCATATTGCTTGTTTACATTCACTGCATTCTTGGTTTGAGAATCTTTTCCTATGGATGAAATCCCAATAAATACATGCTAAGAAAAATCCATTAAGAAGCATGGAAAGAATGGCGGGGAACTACATTATATAAATACCTAAAATGTAATAATAAAAAAATTATAGAGCAGATCCAATAATATAAAGAGTTAATATTCTGATTGTTTCTTTTTAAAAATGATCCTTTGCCATACTCTCCCTCTTACCAAAGAAGAAATAACTTTGTTTGAGTTACTCTCCTCAGCCATGAAGAAGCCAAATCAAAATTAGATGTTCTGTATTCATTTTTTCACAGAAGGAAGCTTCAGTGCTACAAAAATCAGTGTCTGTTAAAACTAATATTGTCTTTTTCCTCTGAGCATACAGTATTGCAGATGGCCTGCAAGAAGCCATGTTGCATAGTTGGATCTGAATAGTTCTAATCAACATTTAATTCACTTGAGATGAATGAAAATGGAATGAAAGCAAGGCAATCTCTGAGCTGAAGAAACTGGTTTGGCTTGTCTTGACATTTTTGACACTTAAATCTTGTGCCCATGAGCTGAAATTTGGATATAATGACTGAAGAGAAGAAGAAAGAAGGAATTTCTTGTTTGCCATTGTTTCTTCAAATCGTTCCAAAAATATAAGATGCAAAAAATTATCAATGTTTTTGAAGCTATGCCTCCAACTTTCATGCATTTCTCATCTTTACATAATTTTCAAATGAATTAAAAACATGTTATCCTTATGTTCATGGTTCCTATATAACTTAATAAGTTATAATCACCTTCCTCATTCAGTGACATCTGGGTATGGTGGCCATTCATAATTCCTTTAATTTGTGGCTTTTACTAGAAAAGGTTGTGAACTAGAGTCAGGCTTTGTTAAGCTGGCAATTAACTTGTGGAATGGGAATGTACTTTCACCCAAATGAAAGCAATATTTCCTATTAAGTAACCCTTAAAGTACAGTAGGGAACCTTGTGTTAGACTGATTAAGAAGATACTTAAAAATACTGCCATTCTGGGTGAGCTCAATAGTCTATCCAGCTCAGTATGCTACCTCTGATGGTGGCCAGTGTTGGAAACTTCAGAAGACATGAATAAGAAGTCACAGAGTGGTAATAGAGTGATCCATCATTCCCCTCATTCAACACCACCTTGCCATAATAAGCAGTTTCAGCATGCCTTGGCAATGTAATAGCTCTTAAATCTTTTGAAGTTTTCACTTGGGAGGATAAATATTTCCTGCTGTGATGACCTGGAGTGTAACACAAATGTAACAAAATCCAAAATGTAAATAAATGTCCTTTCATGCCTCCAGCTTGGCCCCAATAATTCTCAGTTAGAGATAAAACTTCCTCAAAAATAGTCTTCAAAAGAAAGCAATACAGTCTGAACTTAATGAGCAGATAGAGGTGAAATAAAAAACCCAAAACAAGCTACAATGAAGGAAATTCCACAACGGACCAGGATAAATAATTACCAACTTCAAGGAGATAACAAGGCACAGTCTGCTGGAAGGACGCCAACCAAGATAACTTAAGCCCAAAAATAAAACACGCTTTGCTTCTGGCAACGCTGTGTTTTAAGCGTCTCTCTTAAACACTATTCTTCACAGCTGCAACGAATGAGGGGGATCACAGCCGCTTCCTCTCTTGTAAGCTAAGTTGTTTCCTCCTCCATTCTTCCCTGTGTGTCCTATGATGAAGAGGGGATGGACCAGGTTCTTCCTCTGACTGCCCAGACAGCCTCTGCCCTTCCCCAGCCTCTTCCACAACTTCCGGAGCCACACCTCCACTCCCTGTCGGCTGTTCTTCCTCTCCCTCAGAATCTGACTCTACCAAAGGCAAGACACCTGCTTTGGTCTTTGCGTGAAGATAAATGTTTATGAAAAGTTGTGAATGTTTGGTTGAGAAAGATATTGCAAAAGGAGCACAGACAACTCAATGATCTAATACATATCGATTTCACAGAAGACAATGTTGAAAAAGCACTACGCAATCTAAAACCATCTCTATCTATTGGACCAGATGGAATATGTGCCTACTTCTTAAAAAAGCTACCCACTGCCATAGCCGAACCTCTAAGCATAATCTTTGAAAAATCTTTCAGGACCAGCTCCTTACCAAACCTATGGTCACAAGCCACAGCCATCCCCATCTTCAAAAAGGGAGACCCTAGCCTAGTTGGAAATAACAGACCAATTTCCTTATGCTGCATCACCTGTAAAGTCATGGAATCAATTATTAACCAATCCACTATACTCCACTTAGAGACAAACAACCTACTCTCTAATAAATAATTTGGTTTCAGAAAAAAAATATCCTGTAATCGACAACTCTTATACTGCAGAAATATATGGACTACAAAATTCAATCAGGGCAAAGCAATAGATGCAATCTACATAGACTTCTGTAAAGTCTTTGATTCAGTGGTACATGACAAACTACTCCTAAAACTAAAATCTTATGGTATCTCTGGACACCTGCATAACTGGATAGAAGCATTCCTGTCAAACAGACAACAAATGGTGAAAATTGGGAGTGTCCTATCAAATTCTGTACCTGTCAATAGTGGTGTCCCCGAGGGCAGTGTTCTAAGACCAACTCTCTTCATACTCTACATAAATGACCTCCATGATCATATTAAGAGCAACTGAGTTCTCTTCGCTGATGATGTAAAGCTATTCAACACCACAGGCAATACTGCTACCCTTCAAAAAGATCTTGACTATGTATCTGAATGGTCAAACAAATGGCAACTGCAAATCTTAACAAATAAATGCTATGTCTTACATATTGGCAAAAAAACCCAGAAAATAAAATACAAGCTGAATAGTCAAGACCTTGTTGATGATCCAAACTCTGTCAAGGACCTTGGAGTACTCATCTCTAATGATCTAAGTGCTAGTAACTACATAGCCATAGATCTAGTAACTACATAGCCAAAAAGGTGTTAAGAGTTGTTAACCTAATCTTATGTAGCTTTTTCTCTAGTAATATCACACTACTGAGAGCATACAAAACATTTGCTAGACCAATACTTGAATACAGCTCATCAGTCTGGAACCCACATTACGTATCTGATATTAACACAGTTGGGAAAGTCCAGAAATATTTCACAAGAAGAGTTCTCCACTCCTCTATTCATTGCAGAATACCTTATGCCACCAGACTTGAAATTCTAGACTTAGAAAACCTAGAACTAGGCCACCTTCAGTCTGATCTAAGTATGGTACATAAAATTATACATTACAATGTCCTACCTGTCAATGAATATTTCAGCTTCAACCATAACAATACAAGAGCAAACAATAGATACAAACTCAAGGTAAACTTCACCAAACTTGATTGCAGGAAATACAAATAGAGTGGTAAATAATTGGAATACTCTACCAGACTCTGTGGTTTCTTCCCCAAACCACAAAAAATTTAAAGCCCATGTCACAGTGAACCAACGGATGCAAAGAGATTGTAAAATGGACAAAAAACCTTGCCATCCGTTGGTTAACGCGATGTATCCGTTCTGTACTCACTGCCTCCGTTTTGCTTCCTCTCTATCCATCCAGCATCCGTTTATGGACGTTTCATCCACTCCAAAAGTTTTGGGCTGCCAAAAACTTTTGCGCGGAAAATATATCCAGTTCGTCCGTTCTGCATCCGCTACGCATCCGCTACGCATCTGTTACGCATCCGTTACACATCCGCTATATCCGCTAGGCATCCACTACGCATCCGCGCAACTCGCATCCGCCCGGACGCAGGGAGGAAGCGGAACGGATGCGGAACGGATGCAGAACGGATGCAGAATGGATGCAGAACGGAAACAAAGCGTTTAAAATGGAAAAAACGTTCGCAGAGGGGACCTATCTCGGATATTAAGGATGTCTAGAGGATGCCTAGAGGATGCCTAGCGGAAAACCTATACTGCCTATAAAAAGGGGGAGCAACTCGCCTGCATCTCACTTTCAGAACAGCAGCCCAGCGGTGCAGACCTCTGCAGCCTTCATCTGCCTCTTCCTCTTCCACAGCATCCAGTCATGTCCACCGTGGATTGTAACAAAGTCCTTTCGGCAGCCACCATCCTTCTGCAACAGTGCGAAACCATCTACAGGCTCTGTGAACTCTACTACGGGAAGAAAAGGAGGCACCCAAAAAAAGTCTGGGTCCAAAGATGGTTCACCAGAAGAGCAGAGGCTGGACTGTACAACAAGCTGATGGTGGAGCTCAGGAGTGAAGACATTCGGGCGTTCCAGAACTTCATGAGGATGCCTCCAGCCATGTTTGATGAACTTGTGCAGTGCCTGGCACCCAGGTTAAGCAAGACAAAACACCAACCTCCCACCCAGCCTGGAACCTGGGCTCAAGGTGGCACTCACTCTGCACCACCTGGCCTCAGGGACCACCTACAGGAGCATGCAGTACGGCTGGAGGGTGCCACCCAGCACCATCAGCTTTCTTGTCAGAGAAGTGGTGCAGGCCATCATTGAAGAGTACATGGAGGAGCTCCTCCAGTGCCCCTCCACTGAAGAAGGCTGGAAGAAAGTTGCAGAGCAGTGGTATCAGAAGTGGAACTTCCCCCACACTGTTGGAGCCATAGATGGGAAGCACGTGGCCTGCAAAGCGCCAGCCAAGTCGGGGTCCACTTATCACAACTACAAGGGCTTCTTCAGCATCATCCTCTTCACCATGGTCGATGCTGACTACAAGTTCATGTACATCGATGCTTCAGGCAATGGCTCCTCTTCAGATGCCCAGGTATACAATGCCAGTCACCTCAAGGAGGGTCTGGAAAGCAACCTCATGGTGGGCTTCCCAGATCCAGACCCGCTGCCCAACGACACACAAGATGTGCCCTACTTCATCATGGGGGATGACGCCTTCTCCCTCAGAACCTACCTCATGAAGCCATACACTTCCAGACTCCTGACCCGTCAAGAGAGGATCTTCAACTACAGACTATCCAGGGCAAGGCGGGTGGTGGAGAACGCCTTTGGCATCCTGGCCAACAGGTTCCAGGTACTTCTCACCACCATGCAGCATAGTCCAGAGACCATGAGGAGGATCGTGGAAGCTTGCTGCATCCTGCACAATCTCATGCACACCCGCTACCCAGTCTTGCAGAACAGGCTTGTGGACCGTGAACAAGGCAATGGGGACATGGAGGCTGGGGAATGGAGGCAAGGGCAAAACCTGATCAACACTGAAGATGTGCAAGGCCCCAACAGAGCCTCACGTGAGGCGAAGAAGCAGCGCAACCTCCTGAAACACTGGTGCAACTCCCCAGCTGGAGCAGTGGAGTGGCAAGACAGGATGGTAAATGCTTAATGGATGCTTCCTTCAGCCTGTCTCATCACGCGGATGAGATTGGGCCATGTATGTTGAGTGGCCCTACAATGAACAGGGCATTTAATAAAGAGTTGTGTTTATGTTGACATGTGTGGATGATTGATTATATTGTTATTGATAATAAAGGGCCATAGGTGTGGCACCCGGGAGGGTGGACCATACAGTCCCACTATGCTTGCACTGGAGGTTGATCTATCCCACAGCTATTACCCATCCCAAAGGAATCCCTGCCCATCCCACAGCTATTACCCATCCCAAAGGTATCCCTGCCCATCCCACTGCTATCCTTACCCATCCCACAAGCATGCAAAGTCTTAAACCATTTCTAAAAGTTTCCACCAAGACTTTATTAAAAAAAAGAAATGAAGCAAGTGTGTGAATCATAAATAGACTTTTTTAACAACAAGCTATAAGACAAAAATGAGTCTCTGGCACTCCTCTTGGTCGCTCAGTCCCAGGGGTGAAGGGTGCAGGTGCTGTGGAGGTGGCTGGTGCTGGAGTGCTTGTCATCAGCTCCTCCAGAAGCAGAAGCAGCAGAAGCGCCAGCCCCAGAAGAGCGAGCCCGTGCTGCAGAAGCCCCAGCAGAACCAGAGTGAGGGCCAGGGGGCGGGATGATAGCCCTGTCCCTCTTGCCAGGGCTGGCAGCAGATGGCTGAGGCTTGCTGTGCTTCCGCATAGTTGTGGGGTTGCTGGCTGGCAGGGAGGCTGGCAGGAACCAAGGCTGGTGGCAAGGCTGGCAGGGAGGCAGGCACCAAGGCAGACAGCAAGGCTGGCAGGAAGGCTGGCAGCAAGCCTGGCAGCAAGCCTGGCAGGCAGACATGCAGGCAGGGCAGGCAAGGCAGCCAATCCATCCTGCAGCAGGTCTTTCCTCTGAATGGCGACCTGCTTCCGAGCTGCTTCTGTTATACCCGCGGGGCTGACGCAATGTATCCTCCCCGCATGCGCAATTAATGCCAGGCATTCGCTAGGCTTCCGTTCTGCATCCACTCTGCATCTGCTGTGCATCTGCTTTATCCGTTCGGCGTCCGCTTTGCATCCGCTGTATCCGTTCCGCGTCCGCTTCTCTGAGGTCCCCCGGAAGCCCTGCGGATGTGCCATCTGCTCCCATCCGCTTCCATCCTCTGGGCTTCCGTTCCGCATCCGCTTTGCATCTGCCCTGCGTCCTCCCCCCATCCATGTTATCCGCTCTGGTTATGCAAATTTTTGCCCCTTTTGAGAGCGGATAACAACGGATGGAACATTTTGCTCGTCCGCTGTGTCCTTTTTGCATCCGTTGGCCAGTGTGACATGGGCTTAACCTTAGACTGTCTACTATTGACCTCACACCTTTCTTAAGAGGTCTATAGGGGGCGTGCGTGTGCGCACCAACGTGCCTACCATCCCTGTCCTATTGTTTCTTTTTTCTTTTTATTTCTTTTATTTTTCTTATATGTATCCATTTCATGTATCCAGAACTATGTTTATACTTATACCTGTTATCTTATAATTGCTTGACAAAATAAATAAATAAATAAATAAATAAATAAATAAATAAATAAATAAATA
>BLBF01000022.1:1753672-1799110 GCA_015471245.1 Laticauda colubrina | reverse complement strand
GCCCAGTCTCAGGGGTGAAGGGTCCAGGTGCTGTGGAGGTGGCTGCTGCTGGAGTGCTGGTCTGAGGCATCATTGGGGTGCCTGGCCCCAAGAGGACAACAGGGGATGGTGTGTGGAGGAAGCTCTCAGAGAGCTGGCTCAGTCCTGTGATGATGAGAGCCCCTTCCTCCAGGACAGGGGGTATCAGCCCCAATACCGATGACAGATGTTCTGAGGCCGGGCTTGGCTGTGGGTGGGAGGAAGGAGCAGTGTAGTGGGGATGTCTGGTCTGCAGGTGAGCGAGGTGAGGAGTCGGTAGCATCTGTGGTGTGGGTGGCATCTGTGGCGTGGATGGTATCTGTGGCACTGGTGGCATACAATGTACCTGTGCCTGGACTGGGAAGGGCTTCCTGTGCTGCTGGACCTCCTGGTAGCCATAGCCTTGGTAGGGTGGGGCCTGTGGAAATCCTTGGAAGGGCAGTGACATCACCTGGGGTGGAGGAGCAGGCCTTTACTGGGTGGGAGCAAGTTTATCTTGGTCTGGAGGGTTGTGAAGAAGATCGGTGATCCTGTCCTTCACCACCTGGTACTGGGGTTCCGCCATGTTCATGAGGGTCTGGTTGACGTAGGTGAGGAAGGGCTTGCGGTTGGAAGATGGGACATCGGTGTGTACCAGCTGAGAGAGGAGATCTACGCTGCTTCTGATGGTGTCCCTGATCTGCAGCAGGACAGTGTGGCTCTGCCCCTCCGGTCTGCCTCTCTGCCTTTCTGTGGAGGTGGAGCTGGCGGTGGATGTAGGTTGGCCTGTAGTGGAAGTGCCCTCTCCTTGCTTCCACTGCATCAGGGGGTCCTCCACGCGCTCCACCACGGGTAGTGCAGCTGTCGGGGGGTTATCCATCATGGCACACTCCACAGATACCTGCCTGGACACAGGAGCTGACTTTTTGCCAGAAGAGGACTGTCTCTCAGCGGGCTGCCTGAGAGACAGGGTTGTGAGAGGGGCTGCTCCTCGGTGGTGGATCTCACCCTCCAAGAAGCTGCACTTGGCCATCACATAGGTCTCTTGGTCCATCAGCTTGACCATGGCCTGGCCAGATTTCTTGAGGTGCAGCTTCCTGTACTAGGTGTGCATGTGCTTCCACCAGCTGAGGAGCACCTCCGAAGTGTAGCCCAGGCTCTCCGCCTTCTCTCTCCAAGCAGCCTGCTTCCTTTTGGTGTCTCGATAGAGCCTTTGTCCCTTCCGCCATAGATACTCATTCTCCCTCAGCCATTCCAGCCCCTCATCCTCATGTTCCTCTTCAATGGAGTATTGCCTCCTCTCCCGTTCATGCGTATGCCTCTTCCTCCCTCTGGCAGGGCCATATGGGCCCTCATCAGAGGGGCTTCGAGGTTGTAGAGGCTGCTCCTCCACACCAGCAGCAGCAGCAGCAGCAACAACAACTGTAGCAGCAAAAGCAGGACCATCAGCACCATCAGCACCATCAGCAGCACCAGCAGAGTAAGCACCAGCAGCGCCAGCAGCACCAGCTGCACCAGCAGGACCAGGAGCACCAGGAGCACCAGGAGCACCAGCAGGACCAGCAGGACCAGTAGGACCAGCAGGACCAGGAGCAGCGCCAGCAGAGTAAGCCCCAGCCGAAGCCCCAGCACCAGGAGCAGTGCCAGCAGAAGCTCCAGCACCAGAAGAGTCAGTCTCAGCAGCAGAAGCCCCAGCAGAAGCAGAGTCAGGGCCAGGGGGTGGGATGGTGGCCCTGTCCCTCTTGCCAGGTCTGGCAGAAAATGGCAGAGGCTTTCTCTTCTTCAACATGGTTGTTGGGTTGTTGGCTTGCTGGCTGGCTTGCTGGCTGGCTGGAGTTGTGTCTGGCAGCAGGTCTTTCCTCTGAATGGTGACCTGCTTGCGAGCTGCTTCCCTTTATATCCGCGGGGCTGACGCAATGCATCCTCCCCGCATGCGCAGTGAACGCTGTGCATCCACTAGGCTTCCATTAGGCTTCCGCTAGGCTTCCGCTCTGCATCCGCTTAATCCACTCTGCATCCCCTCTGCATCCGCTCTTTCCGCTGCGCATCCACTTCGCTGTGCTCCCCTGGAAGTCCCGCAGATGTGCCATCCGCTCCCATCCGCTTCCATCCACTTGGCTTCCGTGGAGCATCCTCTTTCCATCCCCTCTACATCCTCCCCCCGTCCGTTCCTTTCCATTGTTGTCCGCTCTGGTTATGCAAATTCGGGGCACTTTTGAGAGCGGATAATAACGGATGGAACATTTTCTTGTCTGCTGTGTCCTTTTTACAAACGTTTTGCATCCGTCGGCCAATGTGACAGGCCCTTTAGAAAATTGATGATTTCTATATCTGATTAGACAAATGAGTGGATGTTCAATTATTAATCCTTTCAATGAATATCCTAATAGGTAATTTAGTTTGAACTAGCTGCATGAACTATATGACTAAATTATTTTGAATAATTGAATTAGAATTAGAATAACAGAGTTGGAAGGAACCTTGGAGGTCTTCTACTTCAACCCTGTGCTTAGGCAGGAAACCCTACACTACTTCAGATGAATGGTTATCTCATCTCTTCTTAAAAACTTCCAGTGTTGGAGCATTCACAACTTCTGGAGTCAAGTTGTTCCACTGATTAATTTTTCTAACTGTCAGGAAATTTCTCCTTAGTTCTAAGTTGTTTCTCTCCTTGATTAGTTTCCATCCATTGCTTCTTGTCCTGCCCTCAGGTGCTTTGGAGAATAGCTTGACTCCCTCTTCTTTGTGGCAGCCCCTGAGATATTGGAACACTGCTATCATGTCACCCCTAGTCCTTTTCATCAAACTGGACTGGAACTAACCTAAACTGGAATTATCCAGTTCCAGCAACTGTTCTTCATCTGTTTTAGCCTCCAGTCCCCTAATCATATTTGTTGCTCTTCTCTGCACTCTTTCTAGAGCCTCAACCTCTTTCTTACATTCTGTTGACCAAGTAGGGAGGATTTAGGAATTAGCAGGGAGGATTTTCTAGTTCATTGGTTGCCAATCAGTGGGCTGGGGACCACTGGTGGTCTGCGAGAAAATGTTGGTGGTCCGTAGAGAAATGTCACCCCCAAAGCACCCTCCAAAGCAATTAATCCAGGTTGCACAGGAACACAAGGCTTGCGTTGCTTGCGTTGCTTGCATTGCAAACAACATGAGGTAGTGGGGGAGGGGGAAAAGGACAGAGTGAGGGAATTTGCGCCACTCATCCTATGCCTCTCGCCTGGCCAGTGGGCTGCTTCTTTCTTCTTTTGCTTTTGGATGCATGCAAGGAAAGCAGCGAAACTCTTTCTTTCTCTCATACAAACTCTGCCAGAAATGAGTCTTTGGGACCCTGCAATGCATCCTGCTGCAAGAGGCTGCACCAGTGTGACAAATCTCACAAAGACTCATTTTTGGCAGAATTTGGGGGAGAGAAAATAATACTTCTGCTGCTTCTGCTGCTTTCCTTGCATGAATCCAAAAGTCCTCTCTCTCTTCCCCCCCTCCCCCGAGAACGGAGCTGGAGTTGGTATCCTGCAATCCCAAATAAAGAATGATTGATCAGTAGGAAAACAGGCTGGGGAATTTTCCTGTAGACATATTTTGAGATTTTCCCAGGGTCTCTGGTCCACAGGATGATGATGAGTTTGGTGTTCTCTGAGTTCCAAAAGGTTGGTGATCCCTGTTGTAGTTAACCTGTGGTCTATTATGATTTTTTTGACTGAAAGTTGATTCTTGGTGACTTCATGGAGGTGTTCCTGAATCCCGTTAGCAACTTTACAGAAATGGTTGGTTATTGTCTTCTAGTTTTTTGTTTGTTTGTTTGTTTCAATTTTTCAATCTAGCTAGTGGGCCTGGAATGTCCAGGTGATTCCTTATCTAAGTCCTAATCAGGCAGGTCCTGCTTAACCATGAGGGCTAACAGGATGAAGTACCTGAATGTTATAGGAAAGATTAATGTAAATCTGTTAATTCTTTTGTGTTCCCATGATGGGACTAAAAATTTAGAAGAAGTTTAAGTAGGACTAACTCTCCCCTTTCAGATAATATTTGTCTTTTTAAAATTTAATCTCAGTTTATTTACCTTCATTCAGACTTTGGAAAAAATCAAAAATATTGAGCATTTCTTTGTTACTTGAAACCAATAGCAATAGAAAAGTTTGTCTGCAGGATATTATGGTCTTAAAGGCTTCCTGTATATACAATATTTACCGCAATCCATACCCAATCAGATAGAGAAGCTTATAACAGCAAATTAATAGATGGTAATCAGGGATACAGTATTTATTGATATGTCTCTCAGCTGCAACAGATCATTTGTCCACAATATTGGTGATGTCATCAGAATCAGAAAGTAAAAACTTTGCATGCCAAAGACTTACTTGTCTGGGAAGTTGTGGCAAGGCAGGTGAAATGAATGAGTTCCTTAGATTCCTATACAAATTAAAGTACATCAGTATGGAAGTGATGATTTTGATTTTTCCTGAGTCATACGAGCAAATCCATTTAACTACGTTTTTTTAAAATGTCCACCCAGCAAGAAGAAGAAGAAGGATGGCAAGTTGTTGTGCCATGCTCCAAAGAATTTCTTCCTAGGGACAGTAAGTGATGTCATATATTTGATCCATCATACCAGATCTCCTTGGTAACCAAGTTAAATGCTTCCTGTAAATATTAAAATAAAGCTCAAAGTAGCATCTTCTGATACACTAAACAGCAGAGGTTTAGCTTCTCAGATGAATCTCTCAAGCATATCTTCTGTTTGGACTACTACAATATTGGATAGAAGAGTTCCTTAGTTATTGGGAGTGAGACTTGCTTTGAACTTCTGACAAATTAAATAGAGCCACACTTTCCGACCCAGTTCTAGCAGAAGGGCAACTATCAAAATGATGAAAGTTGACTTAAGCCTGAAGCAAAAAACAAAACAATTTCGAACTTGATCAGATACTTTCTAGAGTCACAATCTTCTTGAGACTTTAGGGAAAGTCTATTTCTCAAAATGCCCACATCTTATAGCAGCAATAATAAAAGGGATTGGGTAGCAAATTAATATTTCAATTTTAAGGCCCTGTCACCCTGGCTGACGGATGCAAAACGTTTGTAAAAAGGACACAGCGGACGAGCAAAATGTTCCATCTGCTGTTATCCACTCTCAAAAGGGGCAAAAATTTGCATAACCAGAGTGGACAACACGGAAAGGAACGGACGGGGGGAGGACGCAGGGCAGATGGAAAGCGGATGCTCCACGGAAGCCTAGCGGATGGAAGTGGATGAGAGTGGATGACACATCCGCAAGGCTTCCGGGGAACTGCAGCAAAGTGGACGTGGAACGGAAAGAGCGGATGCTGAGCGGACGCTGAGCGGATGAAGTGGATGCACAGCGGATGCACAGCGGATGCCTAGCGGATGCCTAGAGGATGCCTAGCGGATGCCTAATGTTCACTGCGCATGCGGGGAGGATGCATTGCGTCAGCCCCGCGGATATAAAGGGAGGCAGCTCCCAAGCAGGTCCCCATTCAGAGAAAAGACCTGCTTCCAGACACATCGACTGCCTTGCCAGCCTTGCTGCCTGCCTTGTTGCCTACCTTCCAGCCAGCCTGCCTGCCAGCCTGCCTGCCAGCCTCCCTGCCAGCCTCCCTGCCAGCCTCCCTGCCTGCCTGCCTGCCAGACTTCCTGCCAGCCTGCCCGCCAGCCTGCCTGCCAGGCTTGCTGCCTGCCTGCCTGCCAGGCTTGCTGCCTGCCTGCCTGCCTGCCTGCCTGCCAGCCAGCCTTGCTGCCAGCCTGCCTGCCAGCCAGCAACCCCACAATCATGGGGAAGAAGAGAAAGCCTTAGCCATCTGCTGCCAGCCCTGGCAAGAGGGACAGGGCCACCCTCCCACCCCCTGGCCCTCACTCTGCTTATTCTGGGGCTTCTGTAGCACGGGCTCGCTCTTCTGGGGCTGGGGCTTCTGCTGCTTCTGCTTCTGGAGGAGCTGATGCTGCTGCTTATGGTGGTGGTGCTTCTGCTGGTGCTTACTCTGCTGATGCTGCTTCTGCTGGTGGTGCTTCTGCTGGTGCTTACTCTACTGATGCTGCTTCTGGAGGTGGTGCTTCTGCTGATGCTGCTTCTGGAGGAGCTGGTGGTGGTGGTGCTTCTGCTGGTGCTTACTCTGCTGAGTAATGCTCTTCATCCTACTGGTCCTGCTGGTCCTGCTCGTGCTCGTGCTCTTGCTCGTCTGCTGGTCCTGCTTGTGCTCCTGGTCTTGCTCGTCCTGCTGGTCCTGCTTGTGCTCCTGGTCCTGCTGGTGCTCCGGGTCCTGCTCTTGCTCCTCGTGCTCCTCGTGCTGCTGGTGCTGCTGGCGCTGCTGGTGCTTACTCTGCTGGTGCTGATCCTGGTCCTGCTGGTGCTGCTGGTGCTGATCCTGGTCCTGCTGGTGCTGCTGGTGCTGATCCTGGTCCTGCTGGTGCTGCTGGTGCTGATCCTGGTATTGCTGGTGCTACTGGTGCTGATCCTGGTCCTGCTGGTGCTGCTGGTGCTGCTGATGCTGGTGGTGTGGAGAAGCAGCCCCTACAACCTGGAAGCCCCTCTGATGAGGGCCCATGTGGTCCAGCCAAAGGGAGGAAGAGGCAAATGCGAGAACGGGAGAGGAGGCAATACTTCATCGAGGAGGAACATGAGGAGTGGTGGAGAGAGAATGAGTATCTATGGCGGAAGGAACACAGGCTCTACAGGGACACCAAAAGAAAGCAGGCTGCTTGGAGAGAGAAGGCCTGGGCTACACTTCAGAGGTGCTCCTCGGCTGGTGGAAGCACATGCACACCTGGTACGGGAAGCTGCACCTCAAGAAATCTGGCCAGGCCGCGGTCAAGCTGACGGACAGAGAGACCTACATGATGGCCAAGTGCAGCTTCTTGGAGGGTGAGATCCGCCACCGAGGAGCAGCCCCTCTGACAACCCTGTCTCTCAGGCAGCCTGCTGAGAGCCAGTCCTCTTCTGGCAAAGAGTCAGCTCCTGTCTCCAGGCAGGTATCTGTGGAGTGTGCCACAATGGATACCCCCCCTCCTCAACAGCTGCACTACCCATGGCGGAGAGTGTGGAGGACCCCCTGACGCAGTGGGAGAAAGGAGACGGCACTTCCACCACAGCCCAACCCGCATCCACCCCCAGCTCCACCTCCACAGAAAGGCAGAGAACCAGACAGGAGGGACAGAGCCACATTGTCCTGCTGGAGATAAGAGACACCATCAGGAGCAGCATAGATATCCTCTCTCAGCTGGTCCACACCAACTCCTCATCCTTCAACCGCAAGCCCTTCCTCACCTATGTGAACCAGACCCTCATGGACATGGCGGAAACCCAGTACCAGGTGGTGAAGGACAGGATCACCGATCTGCTTCACAACTCTCCAGATCCAGATGAACCTCATCCCACCCAGTCCAGGTCTGCTCCTCCACCCCAGGTGATGTCCCTCCCATTCCAAGGCTTTCCACAGGCCCTCACCTATCTGGGCTACAGCTACCAGGAGGTCCAGCAGCACAGGCAGCAGCCCTTCCCAGTCCAGGCACAGGTTCATCAGACGACACTGTTGCCACCGGTTCCACTGATGCCACCGATTCCACCCACGCCACCGATGCCACCGATGCCACCAATGCCACCTACGTCACCAATGCCACCCACGCCAGTCCTCACCCAGCTGCAGACTAGACAGCCCCACTACACTGCTCCTTCCTCCACCCCACAGCCAAGCCCGGCCTCAGCACATCTGTCGTCAGTACATGGGGCTGACACTCTCAACATCACGGAGCTGAGCCAGCTATCTGAGAGCTTCCTCCACACACAGTCAACTGTTGTCCTCTCAGAGCCAGGCACCCCAGTGGCGCTTCAGACCAGCAATCCAGCAGCAGCCACCTCCACAGCACCTGGACCCTTCACCCCTGAGACTGGGCACACCTCCGAGTGACCAAGAAGAGTGCCAGAGACTGGGTGGCTACCTGTAGACTTTATTTGAACACTTGACTTGGGTCATTTTTCTTTTACAGCTTGTTATTAATAAAGATTATCTTTGCTTCACACACTTGCTTCATTTATTTTTGTAAATAAAGTCTTGGTGGAAACTTTTAGAAATGGTTTAAGCCTTTGCATGCTTGTGGGATGGGTTAAGATAGCAGTGGGGTGGGCAGGGATACCTTTGGGATGGGTTAAGATAGCTGTGGGATGGGTTGAGATAACTGTGGGGATAGATAAACCTCCATTGCAAGCATAGTGGGATTGTATGGTCTACCCTCCCTGGTGCCACACCTATGTCCCTTTATTATCAATACTAATGTAATCATTGATCCACACATGTCAACATAAACACAACTCTTTATTAAATGCCCTGTTCATTGTGGGCCCAGCCAACCTACATGGCCCAATCTCATCAGTGTGATGAGACAGGCTGAAGGAAGCATCCATTAATCATCTATCATCCTGTCTTGCCACTCCACTGCTCCAGCTGGGGAGTTGCACCAGTGTTTCAAGAGGTTACGCTGCTTCTTCCCTTCACGTGAAGCTCTGTTGGGGCCTTGCACATCCTCAGTGTTTATCAGGTTTCACCCTTGCCTCCATTCCCCAGGCTCCATGTCCCCATTGCCTTGTTGGAGGTCCACGAGCCTGTTCTGCAAGACTGGGTAGCGGGTGTGCATGAGATTGTGCAGGATGCAGCAAGCTTCCATGATCCTCCTCATGGTCTCTGGGCAATGCTGCATGGTGGTGAGAAGTACCTGGAACCTCTTGGCCAGGATGCCAAAGGCGTTCTCCACCACCCGTCTTGCCCTGGACAGCCTGTAGTTGAAGATCCTCTATTCACGGGTGAGGAGTCTGGAGGTGTAGGGCTTCATGAGGTAGGTTGTGAGGGAGAAGGCGTCATCCCCCACGATGAAGTAGGGCACATCTTGCGTGTCGTTGGGCAGGGGTTCTGGATCTGGGAAGCCCATGATGAGGTTGTGTTCCAGCCCCTCCTTGAGGTCACTGGCATTGTATACCTGGGCATCTGAAGCTGACCCGTTGCCTGAAGCATCGATGTACATGAACTTGTAGTCAGCATCGACCATGGCGAAGAGGATGATGCTGAAGAAGCCCTTGTAGTTGAAATAAATGGACCCCTACTTGGCTGGTGCTTTGCAGGCCACGTGCTTCCCATCTATGGCTCCAACGGTGTTTGGGAAGTTCCACCTCTGATACCACTGCTCTGCAACTTTCTTCCAGCCTTCTTCAGTGGAGGTGCACTGGAGGATCTCCTCCAGGTATTCTTCGATGATGGCCTGCACCACTTCTCTGACCACAATGCTGATGGTGTTGTGTGGGACCCTCCAGCCATACTGCATGCTCCTGTAGGTGGTCCCTGAGGCCAGGTGGCGCAGAGTCAGTGCCACCTTGAGCCCAGGGTCCAGGTTGGGCTGGAAGTTGCTGCTCTGCTTGGTCAACCTGGGTGTCAGCCACTCCACAACTTTGTCAAACATGGCTGGAGGCATCCTCATGAAGTTCTGGAATGCACGAGGGTCTTCGTTCCTCAGCTTCACCATCAGCTTGTTGTACAGTCCGTACTCTGCTCTCTCCCGTTCCATATTCGGACCCAGATGCTTCTTGGCCACCTCCTTTTCTTCCCGTAGAACAGTTGAAAGAGCCTGTAGATGGCTTCGCAATGTTACAGAATGATGGTGGCTACCAAAAGGAGTGTGTTATGATCCATGGTGGACATCAATGGATGCTGTGGAAGAGGAAGATCCAGATGAAGGCTGCAGAGGTCTGCGCAGCAGGGCTGCTGGACTGAAAGTGAGATCCAGGTGAGTTGCTCCCCCTTTTTCTAGGCAATATAGGTTTTCCCCTATGTTTCCTTTTGCATCCTCTAGGCATCCTCTAGACATCCTTAATATCTGAGATAGGTCCCCTCTGCGAACGTTTTTTCCATTTTAAATGCTTTCTTTGCGAGCTGCATCCGCTTTCATCCTTTCTCCGTCCATGCTATTAACGCTGCGCGTCCGTTCCACGTCTGTTCCGCTTCCTCCCTGTGTCCGCTTTCTGCTGGAGCGGATTTGAGTTACGCGGATGCACAGAGGATGCCTAGCGGATGTAGCGGATGCGCAATGGATGACGAAGGATGCAGAACGGATGTTTTCCATATGCCTTGCGGATGCAGAATGGACGCGTTGGATACATTTTCCGCTCAAAAAGTTTTGAGCAGCTCAAAACTTTTTGAGTGGATTGAACCTCAGTCAACGGATGCTGCACGGATAGAGAGGAAGAAAAACGGACACAGTGAGTACAAAACGGAAGCATCGTGTTAACCAATGGATGGCAAGTGTTTTTCTCCATTTTACATCCTCTTTCCATCCGTTGGTGCTGTGTGACATGGGCTTAAGTTCCTCCTTTCTGTTTATTTACTGTGAACTGCACATTCAATTCAATATAATTCAAATTATAGATACATTTTGCTGGTATTTACATGTGGTAAATCAGAAAACCAATGGGATATATGAATGTATATTCATGGAGTGGATTTCATCCTGTTCCCATATTCCACAAGAGATAAAACCTAAGCAGCATGAAAACTGAGCAAAATGTTTAACCTTATCTGAATGCCTGTTTTTTTTTTTTTTTGTCCATGTAAATGAATACTGCATTTCTACATAGTGTCAATCAAATGTAGAATCTGGGCTAAAAACAAGGGATAACATAATTCTAGATTTTAAGTATGAGGCTAAATGGAGATAACAATGGGGTTTTCATGTCTTTAGGCAGACATAAATAGTGCACATCTGATTAATGTGGTTCATTTGTATCAATGGTGAATGATGCAAATGAGAAACATTTAAAATGGTAGATTGAGTTGCCAATGCAATATTGATGGCAGCTGTGTAGTTGAGACAACTGATACACTATAAATAAACATTTATTTACTATTAAAAGCCTCTTAGTGATTTATAGGCCTCTCTGGTTCACTAGTAATCAGAGAAATTGAAAACATGTAAAATGATTTCTTTTACAAAGCAAAGGCATTTTATCTATCAAAATACTGACCAAATTGTAATCAGCTAAATTTTAAGGTTCAAAATAATATTTTCTCTATTGTCTTGGGAAAAGGCTCGTGAATAGATTTTCAAGAAATATTAGAGTGTAAGAGGTTTTTTCTTAAAATGCCTCATGGATTCCCATTTATTATATGCACTTAAATCCCATAGAAACTAAATTATGCCTAATTCAATATGGAATTTAATGTTAATACTGAGTCTTGGAGATGGCCTATATATCTACAGAAATAATTATCTTTAAGTTAGGAGAAAAGAATATATGTACTGTTAGAAAAAAAATCTGGTTCGGTTCCAAGCCAGGAGGAAGACACTGAAAGTAAAGCCCATGTCACACTGAACCAACGGATGCAAAGAGGATGTAAAACGGACAAAAAACCTTGCCATCCGTTGGTTAATGCGATATATCCGTTCTGTACTCACTGCCTCCGTTTTGCTTCCTCTCTATCCGTCCAGCATCCGTTTATGGATGTTTCATCCACTCCAAAAGTTTTGGGCTGCCTAAAACTTTTGCGCGGAAAATGTATCCAGTTCTTCTGTTCTCAATCCGCTACGCATCCGCTACGCATCTGTTACACATCCGTTACGCATCCGCTATATCCGCTAGGTGTCCGCTATGCATCCGTGCAACTCTATCCACTCCAGCGGTAAATGGACGCAGGGAGGAAGCAGAACGGACGCAGAACGGATGCAGAACGGATGCCAAGCGGAAACAAAGCGTTTAAAATGGAAAAAAAGTTCGCAGAGGGGACCTATCTCGGATATTAAGGATGTCTACAGGATGCCTAGAGGATGCCTAGAGGATGCCTAGAGGATGCCTAGAGGATGCCTAGCGGAAAACCTATACTGCCTATAAAAAGGGGGAGCAACTCGCCTGCATCGCATTTTCAGAACAGCAGCCCAGCGGAGCAGACCTCTGCAGCCTTCATCTGACTCTTCCTCTTCCACAGCATCCAGTCATGTCCACAGTGGATTGTAACAAAGTCCTTTCAGCAGCCACCATCATTCTGCAACAGTGCGAAGCCATCTGCAGGCTCTGTGAACACTACTGCGAGAAGAAAAGGAGCCACCCAAAAAGAGTCTGGTACGAAGATGGTTCACCAGTAGAGTGGAGGATGGACTGTACAACAAGCTGATGGTGGAGCTCAGGAGTGAAGACACTCGGGCATTCCAGAACTTCATGAGGATGCCGCCAGCAATGTTTGACGAACTTGTGCAGCGGCTGACACCCAAGTTGACCAAGGCAAACACCAGCTTCCAGCCCAACCTGGAACCTGGGCTCAAGGTGGCACTCACTCTGTGCCACTTGGCCTCAGGGACCTCCTACAGGAGCATGCAGAATGGCTGGAGGGTGCCATCCAACACCATCAGCATTGTGGTCAGAGAAGTGGTGCAGGCCATCATCGAAGAATACAAGGAGGAGATCCTCCAGTACCCCTCCACTGAAGAAGGATGGAAGAAAGTTGCAGAGCAGTGGTATCAGAAGTGGAATTTCCCACACACCGTTGGAGCCATAGATGGCAAGCACGTGGCCTGCAAATCTCCAGCCAAGTCGGGGTCCACTTATTTCAACTCCAAGGGCTTCTTCAGCATCATCCTCTTTGCCATGGTTGATGCTGACTACAAGTTCATGTACACCGATGCTTCAGGCAACGGCTCATCTTCAGATGCCCAGGTATACAACGCCAGTCACCTCAAGCAGGGGCTGGAACGCAACCTCATTGTGGGCTTCCCAGATCCAGAACCCCTGCCCAACGAAACACAAGATGTGCCCTACTTCATCGTGGGGGATGACGCCTTATCCCTCACAACCTACCTCATGAAGCCCTATACCTCCAGGCTCCTCACCCGTGAAGAGAGGATCTTCAAATACAGGCTGTCCAGGGCAAGAGAGAACGCCTTTGGCATCCTGGCCAACAGGTTCCAGGTACTTCTCACCACCATGCAGCATTGCCCAGAGACCATGAGGAGGATCATGGAAGCTTGCTGCATCCTGCCCAATCTCATGCACACCCGCTACCCAGTCTTGCAGAACAGGCTCGTGGACCTCCAACAAGCCAATGGGGTTATGGAGCCTGGGGAATGGAGGCAAGGGTGAAACCTGATCGACATTGAGGATGTGCAAGGCCCCAACAGAGCCTCATGTGAAGCGAAGAAGCAGCGCAACCTCCTGAGACAATGGTGCAACTCCCCAGCTGGAGCAGTGGAGTGGCAAGACAGGATGGTAGATGCTTAATGGATGCTTCCTTCAGCCTGTCTCATCACACGGATGAGATTGGGCCATGTATGTTTGGTTGGCCTATAATGAACAGGGCGTTTAATAAAGAGTTGTGTTTATGTTGACATGTGTGAATAATTATTACATTATTATTGATAATAAAGGGCCGTAGGTGTGGCACCTGGGAGGGTGGACCATACAGTCCCACTATGCTTGCACTGGAGGTTTATCTATCCTACAGCTATCCTAACCCATCCCAAAGGTATCCCTGCCCATCCCACAGCTATTACTCACCCCACAGGTATCCTAACCCATCCCAAAGCTATCCTTACCCATCCCACAAGCATGCAAAGGCTTAAACCATTTCTAACAGTTTCCAGCAAGACTTTATTAAAAAAAAGAAATGAAGCAAGTGTATGAATCAAAAATAGACTTTATTAACAACAAGCTATAAGACAAAAATGAGTCTCTGGCACTCCTCTTGGTCGCTCAGTCCCAGGGGTGAAGGGTGCAGGTGCTGTGGCTGGTGCTGGAGTGCTTGTCATCAGCTCCTCCAGAAGCAGAAGCAGAAGCAGCAGAAGCCTCAGCCCCAGAAGAGTGAGCCCGTGCTGCAGAAGCCCCAGCAGAACCAGAGTGAGGGCCAGGGGGCGGGATGGTAGCCCTGTCCCTCTTGCCAGGGCTGGCAGCAGATGGCTGAGGCTCGCTGTGCTTCCGCATAGTTGTGGGGTTGCTGGCTGGCAGGGAGGCTGGCAGGAACCAAGGCTGGCAGAAAGGCTGGCAGGGAGGCTGGCAGGCAGGCTGGCACCAAGGCTGGCAGGCAGGCTGGCAGGCAGGCAGGCACCAAGGCTGGCAGGAAGGCTGGCAGGCAGAGATGAACCAAGGCTGACAGGAAGGCTGGCAGGCAGACAAGAACCAAGGCTGGCAGGAAGGCAGGCAGCAAGGCTGGCAGGCAGACCGGCTGGCAGCAAGGCTTGCAGGCAGGCTGGCAGCAAGGCTGGCAGGGAGGCTGGCAGAAAGGCTGGCAGGGAGGCTGGCAGCAAGGCTGGCAGGCAGACATGCAGGCAGGGCAGGCAAGGCAGTCGATGTGTCCGGCAGCAGGTCTTTCCTCTGAATGGCGACCTGCTTCCGAGCTGCTTCCGTTATATCCGCAGGGCTGACGCAATGCATCCTCCCCGCATGCACAATTAATGCCAGGCATCCATTAGGCTTCCGCTGTGCATCCGCTAGGCTTCCGTTGTGCATCCGCTTCATCCGTTCGGCGTCCGCTCTGCATCCGCTCTTTCCGTTCCGCGTCCTCTTCGCTGAGGTCCCCCGGAAGCCCTGCGGATGTGCCATCCACTCCCATCCGCTCCCATCCGCTCCCATCCGCTTCCATCTGCTGGGCTTCCATTCCGCATCCACTTTGCATCCGCCCTGCGTCCTCCCCGCGTCTGTGTTATCCGCTCCGGTTATGCTAATTTTTGCCCCTTTTGAGAGGGGATAATAATGGATGGAACATTTTGCTCGTCCGCTGTGTCCTTTTTGCATCCGTTGTCTAAGCTAATTTTGTCAACTTTGGCTTGCCGAATTGTGTTGCTTATTGGGAGTCTCTGTTCACTTTTTGCTTTTGAATATTTAGGCCCAGTCTTTCTAAATGGATATAAAAAACTAGCCTCTTTAAGTTTCATCTTGAGGCTGTTTTCCTGTAGCAGGAAGACTGGGGATGCTTTCTGCCTTTGTTAAGATTTTTCTCCATTTCTCCTTTTGGGAAATATTCTATCCTGTCTCTTTTTAATATTAAGAATAAAGAATATTTTAATCTGGGGAGGTGGGGCCCTCCTATAGTATTCTTTGGCATGGCATGTGGCATATAAACATTTTGCACCCAAAAGTGTCCAATTGCTGGCTTTGGAATAGAGTCATGGACAATGGATTACATTGATCAAGTAATACCTCTTGGATACCATATAATGAAGCAAAAGAAAGTTGGAGCATCCTATTCACAGTTTGCTTGGCCCTTGTTCTTTCTCACTTTTTCCCCCCTGCCAAGTAGCAAAGAACTCTGTAATTAGGCAAAAGCTAAAAGGAAGCTAAACAATCAGGTGACAGATAATAAAGTTTTATACTTGAAAATTCTAGGAGTCACTGCTAGTCCATGTTTCCTAAAGCTGACATCTTTCAGATCTGTGGATTTTGAACACTCAGAAATCCCAACATTGGAATATTGATTTAAGAATTTTGGAAAGTGGTCTACATTTAAGCAAGTTGCCATGTTTAGAAGACCCTGGTATAAATATTACTGAGATACATGATACACATTTGACCTGGGCCATAGTCCTCACCAAAAGTGGCATTCAGCAGGTTCTGACCAGTTCTGGAGAATTGGTAGTGGAAAGTTTGAGTAGTTCAGAGAACTGGCAAATACCACCTCTGACTGGCCCCACCCCCACCTATTCTCTGTCTCCTGAGTCCCAACTGATCAGCTGGGTCTTCTTTTGTTGCCCTGTACAGGAGAACGGAGCTGGAAAATAGGTTAGTGGGACAGGGAGGGAATGGAGATTTTACAATATCTTTCCCCTGCCATGCCCACCAAGCCACTCCCACCAAGCCATGCCATACCCACCAAGCCATGCCATGCCCACCAAGCCATGCCCACAGAACCAGTAGTAAAAAAATTTCAATCCCACAACTGATACTCTCCCTCTTCCTTTCGTAGGGAAAGTATCTGCAAAGGATGGTCTTTATTCGTATGTCTCTCCATTCATTTCTACAGGAAAATGAATAAATACAATATATGGATTTCAAGTGAGTAAGAGGACAAAACCTGTTTTTGCTGGTTCTTGTTCTCATTTCAGCTCCTATATGATGGACACTTTACTATGAAGTAATAAATGTAATCATAAAATGAAATCAGACATATACTGCTCAGATGAGATCGCTATGGTGCAATATAAGCCTATTAAATACTTCTATTTGAAACCAGCTGGTCTTGGGCCAAAGAGATAAAATGTGGGATACGGTAATATCCTTGATCATTTACATTTGTGGGAGAGACACAGATTCAGATCAACACCCAAAGCACTCAAAAAAGTGCAGACAAATGTGAATTGACCTTTTTGTAGCTGAGAAAGAAATCTCTCTCTACCCCCAGCCCCACAATGTAAAATGGCCATCAGTCAAAGGTTTGGGAACTATCAGCAGAACAGTATTTGACTTTTATTTCTTTCGCTGGAATAAGTAAAGTATAAAATTAATTTTCAGAATTTAATCTGGTGTCCACTTCAGCTCATAACTTGCATTCTATTGGTTTAGATGAAGAGTAACAGTGAATAAAGTGCATAATTTTCTTCTTCTAATTGCATCAAGATGAATTACTGTAGAAGACAGGAAAATGTGCAGTGGCAAAAAATAATCTTCATACACAAATCAGACTGCGACTGATTTCATGTGAATATGAAAATATTACTTAAGCTGGTTTGAGTTTTGAGAGAGGTAATGTCTTGAAAGAAAAAAAAAACACTGAATTGGCAGTAACTTTTTCTTTCAGTCATCTCATACAGGGAAATGAAGGCATTAAGAAGTAGAGATGTCATGTTGCAAACTAAAACTTATTCTGAAAAGTTCTACAGAATCTGTAGAAATTTTAGAACACACTTTAAAAATGAGCTCAGTGTTTCTCCCAATATTGAGGCCATCTGACACTTGTGAAGTGAGTGATAAATTCTTGGCCTTCACAACTGCTGACTGGCTTGAAAGAGGAAAGATAAAAATGTATGTTGAATGCTGTCTTTAAGCTCCAAAGCTTGTCACATGCTTTTATGCACATACGGAGAAGGGCAATATAGCTCCTTTGGCTAGAACGAGGCTGTGCAAAAAGGAAAACAGGTTGGAGCAGATGAAGCATGAGGATTTTTGATACAGAGGCAACCAAGGACAGTTTTTGAAGCAGCCAATCTTGATTTCTGGAGGATGCAGCTGTTTTAATACTTTGAAGACACAAAGGCTGCTGTGCTCAGGTCAATGCTCTCTGGAAAGGCCCCCTGTGTTAGTCAGGATCTGTTTGTGATAATATGAAAAAAAAAATTGCAATAATGGGATGGAATTAAATTGACTATTTTAGAGGGCAGATGTCAAGTCTTTCTTAAAACTCATAGAAATATGACTTTTCAAATGCCTGTAAAATTTCAAAGTAGCACATGAGAAGAACTGAACTGGGATTATATTTAAAAGTTGATTAATGATGCGCCATCAACTTGTTCCTGACTGCTAGGGACCAGGTAAACATTTTTCATTGACAATCCTGTTCTTTGAAATCTTCCAATGGTGTACCTATATTGCCACTGAAACTGAGTCAATCCACCCTGCAGTTGGTCATCCTCTTCTCTTTCTTTCTGCCTTTCCCAGAATTACAACATTTTCCAGTAAGCTGGGTCTACATATAATGAGTCTGATAGGATACTTGATCCTGGTCATTTGTGTCTTGAATAAGAATTCTCCATCAATATGTCTCTGGTCTTTCTGCTTGTTTTCTTAACCATCCACAACAGTGATGGGATTCATTTTTTTTTTTTTACTACCGGTTCTATGGGCATGGCTTGGTGGGCATAGTGTGGCTTGGTAGGCATGGCAGGGAAAGGATACTATGAAATCTCCATTTCTGCAAAAAATTACCTCCCCACCCCACTAACCTGCTTTCCAGCTCCGTTCTCCTGTGTAGGGCAACAGAAGACCCAGCCGATCATCGGAAGGCGGAGAATAGATGGGAGCAGGTCCAGTCAGAGGTGGTATTTGCCTGTTCTCCAAACTACTCAAACTTTCCACTATTGGTTCTCCCGAACTGGTCAGAACCTGCTGAATACCACCTCTGATCCACAGTATTCTCAAGAGTTTTCTCCAATACCAGAGTTCAAAGAGTTCAAACTCTTCCTCTCTTGCTTATTTAAAGTTCATGTTTTGCCTCCCTAGAGTGTGACTGGGAATTTCATGCTGTGCAGTACAGAAACACCACAATTAAAAGTTAGCTCTAACTTTAAAAAACAAAACAAAATAATTGTAACTTATTCTCTTCAGTTACTACCTTTCTGTCTTCCCTTGGAAGTGATTGTTCAGCATTTTTTCATTAGCTGGAAGCAAGAGGACTGCTTGAACAGTACACAAAGTGATGGCAATGCAACAGACTTTTCAAAATTCAAACCAACATTTTGGTTTTTCAGATATTGTAGACAGTCTATTTTAGTCAAACCCTTCATTTTTAAGAGCCATAATAAATTATATACAAAAAAAAACCAAAAACTAGCTAACCAAAATAGTTTTGAATAAGCAGAAATATCTCCCAAAAAGGAATTAGTAAACACAATCCTTTCAAATGTCTTTTATCAGAGCTGTTGTCCCCCAGCAACTATGCTGTGTATGGGCATGATTATCACAGTCTCATGATTTAGATCAGGAGTCAGCAACTTGTGGATCTGGAGCCGCATATGGCTCTTTCATCCCTCTGTTGCGGCTCCCTGTCACCAGTCGGCTTCACAATTGAGAGACTGAGTCTGACCAGTGTGGAATAAAGTGGATTATTTCCCATTCTATGGAAACTATATTTTTGCAAATTAAATTTATATTTCCTTTTTTTTGCAATCATATCACGCTGCTAACATATTCAGCAGATCTGTTTCACAAATACTATTTATACATATGATTTGCATTTGATTTCTGTTTTCTAAGTCAAGAAGTTTTCATTCGTTTCAATTAAATGTTATTCTGTGACATTAAGTCAATTTCTCTAAACCAGGGGTATCAAACTTGATTTCATTGAGGGCCGCATCAGGATTGCATATGATCTTGGGTGGCTGGGGTGGGCATGGCCAGTGTGGGCATAACCAATTCAACCTCACTCATGTTGGGGGCACCTATGGTGGCCTGAGCACTCTGCCAGCAAAAACAGGCTCCCAAGCTCCATTTTCATCTGATATTGCTTCCTGTAATCCTCTGCCAGTGAAAATGGAGCTTGGGAGGGCCACATGAGCCATTTTCATTGGCAGAGGCACCATGGGCTTGTCCTTTGCTGTTTGCAGGTCGGCCCCATGGGCTGGATCTCAGCACCCCACAGGCCAGATATGGTCCCAGGCCTTGATTTTGAAACCTCTGCTCGAAACTATCAAAATCTGTTTGGATTTTAGATAACTGGATTCTAAGATATTAGATATCTCCACCTGCAAGCCTAATAAACATTCCTTCCATCTTTTCAATGATATCATTAAGAAAAGATACTGAAGAGTAAAAGGTCTGGATCTTGTGCCATGCAATGGAACAGTGCTCTTCAATCATAAAGTGATGGGCATCTATATAAATCAAATAAATAAATAATATATGAATGAATGAATACTGTGCTGGAATAGAATTTGTCTGGTCTACTTTGATCATCAAGAGAAGACTTGCTAAAAGTTCCTGTCCCTTATGATGTGGGTGAGATAGCTGCTCTTTATGATAGTTCCTGCCCCCCAAAGCATAGAAGATAATCTTTATTGTCATTGTTTACTGTGGGCACACTGGCACATGCCTACTCTCAAAAATGTACACATACACACATATAGACATGTTATATACATACATATGTATACCTATACCCATACATATAAATGTTTATCACTGTCCATTTTGAACAGGTAGTGGAAAGAGGAAACTTGAATGTTCACAAGATTGCTACTATATGGAACAAAATTGTAACTGGATGGATGGTTCTGCTTCAGATACCACGAAGTCTTTTCGCAGAAGGAAAATAGGTCATGAAGAGGATGTGTAGCATCCCAGACAATCCAGTGAACTCTGCACAAGCATCGCTTATATGCTTATATGATAGAAGGGAGTGAACTGCAAATAATTGTTTCTGCCATCACCATTACTCTCTGTGATGCCTTTCTGACTAAAGCGGTAATGTTTTCAAACCAGACTATAATGCAATATGTAATGCAATATGTATCCACCTCCTGCTGCAATTGTATAAACAAATTAAAGCTACATCAAAATGATTTTGAAGTGTTCCAGCTGCAAGTCAGCATCTATCCTGTATTTCATCTCTGAGGATTTTTTTTTTAGATTTTGACCTTGATTTCGATTTAGATATTAATTAGAACATCTTTCTTTTTCTTTGATGGTGTCCAGAATTCTTTGGGACTCAAGTGAGTTACAAGTCCTGCCAAACAAACAAACAAGATTGCAGAAATGCAAACCCCTGGGTTAGGCTGGGCTGGATAAGATGCCTGCAAATTGTTTGCTGAGGCATTGCACAGTAGGCATTGTGCCCTTCACATTATTCCAATGGTGTCTACAGATTGAGACAGTTCTGCTTCCCTCAGTGGTGGGCTGCAATTGGTTTAGCAACCGGTTCTGTGAGCATATGCTTCACGATCAAAATATAGCAATTTGAACTTTCTAGGGCAGACCCAGTAAGTAGAACAGCTGAGGCATGGAAATCAGCTGTGCTGTGTGAATCAGCTGAGCCAGAAAGAAGGAAATATAGGACAGGAGAGGGCGGGAGCAGGTGGGCGGGGCCAACAGATGGTTAGAACTACCTGTGATGACCCAGAGTGTAACACAAATGTAACAAAATCCAAAACATAAATAAATATCCTTTAATGCCTTCAACCTGGCCCCACTGTTCAATAAGACTCAGGTGGAGATAAAACATACTCAAAAATAGTCTTCAAAAGAAAACAATACAGTCTGAAATTAATGAGCAAATAGAGGTGAAATAAAAAACCAAACAAACTATAATAATGAAATTTCCACAACAGAACAGGAGAAGTATTTACCAAATTCAAGGAGATAACAAGACAGTCTGTTGGAAGGATGTCAGCCAAGATAACTTCAGACCAAAATAAAACACGCTTTGTTTCCAGCGTTTGTCAGTATGCAGGTCCAACCTCTTATTCTGTTCTTATACCTGCAGCCCATGAACAAGATCAAGGCTCTCTCCTCCCAACTAGATCACATCTCTCCCTTATCCTCTCAATCCTGCATGGATCGGGGATGGGCCTGGGTCTCCTCTGACTGCTCAGCTGGCCTCTGCCCTTCCCCAGCCTCCTCCACAACCTTTGGAGCCTCATTTCAACTCCCTGTCAGCTGTTCTTCCTCTCTCTCAGAGTCAGTCTCCACCATGGGCATGACACTATCAGCTCCTTAGAACCGGTGCGAACCGGCAGCAGCTCACCACTGGCTTCCCTCTTTCGAAGTGAAGAGCTGCAGAGCTGTGCAGTTTTGCCATTTGGCAGGGACAAAGGCAGCTGGCAGAGAAATATGAGAGTTGATTTAAAGTTTCTCCAGTATAGTTTATGGATTGCTGTCCAAGATTTTTTAAATGTATTTATAGCTTAGATGCAGAAAATAAATAAATACACAAACAAAAGCCCAGTATGGTTACATCTATTTCAAAATTCAAGCAGGCCATTTAGCATTTGTAAAGCATCTGCTGATACAAATCATAATACCTTTACAGATTGCACAGACAAATGTCCTTTGCTGGGGTTACTTTATTTAGCAATAAGGTGGAGCAAATGAAGAATTCAAATCCATTGCAAGGATAGGAAGCTACATATGCTTGTTATATGGAAAACAAATAATATTTCCCCTCTTTAAAGCTACTTTATCTGTACTTCCATAAGAGTACAAGTAAGGAGATGGTGTTTCCCTTGCTGAACAAGAAATACTCCAATTTTTCAATCTTTTTCAACAAATGAAATGAACTGATGGTTCAGACAGATCATATTTGTGTTTCTCGTTTATTGTTCATCATGACTGGCATATTCATAATGATCTCTTCCAACACTTTTTTTTTTTGCTTTTCCAAAACTTTTTTTCAGTGTTGTCCCTAGAATTTTTTTCCCCCTTAAACTAGTTGCCACCTGGGCCCTTTCCAAAGCTCAAGTTCCAGCAGCCAGAACTCTTCTGGAAGTTCTGATAAATTATAACTCATGACCAAAGAGGGAAATGATTGAATACATGAAGAAAGATAATCTGATTGGGCCTACAGAATTCTTTATCTAACAACATTTATGCCCCGCATTCTGCTGAAGGAAAAATAATAATGTACTGAACCTGGCCATCCATCAGGAAAATGTGCATTTTGGAGAATATTTGCTGGTAGATTTTAAAGAGTAAAGCTGAAGCAAGTGAAGGAAGTTCTGTAGATAAGTTGGAACTGGTGGGCAAACTTGATTTTATTGAGAGCCGTATCAGGATTGTATTTGACCTCGGAGTGCTGGGGTGGACATGGCCAGCTCAACTTCACTCATGTGGTATTTCAAGCATTGTGCTCATGAAAATGGGCTCCTGAGCTCCATTTTCAGCTGCGATGGCTTCTTGCAACCTTCTGTCAGAGAAAATAGAACTCCATTTTCATTGGCAGAGGCACCACGGGCCAGTCCTTAGCTGTTTCTAGGGTGGCCCTGCAGGCCAGATGTAAACACCCTGTGTGCCAGATGTGGCCCATGGGCCTTGAGTTAGACACCCCTGCAGTAGATCAACTCAGATGTAAAAGAACGACTGGAAGAAGTAATTACTAGAACTGACGTCCATTTGGAGAATTACTCCTTTTCTGTAGTCTATTCTTTTTTCTTTAAGTGTAGCTTGTATTAAATTTTGCTATAATAAAAATTATTTTTAAAATGTGTGAATATGTTATCTCCCTTGTGTCACAATTAAAATGATAAAGTTGAGTGCCTTCAGTCTTGGAATCACAGGAAAGTATTGGTAGTTTAGAAGCACAAATCTCCTCTTATTCTATATAATGCAATATACTACCCTCTTCCAGTGATGGTATTCAATTTTTTTACTACCAGTTCTGTGGGTGTGGCTTGGTGGGCATGGTAGGTGAAGGATACTGCAAAATCTCCATTTCCACTCCACTCCAAAGAAAAGGTATTTTGCAAATCTCCATTTCCACCCTACTCCAAGGGAAGGGTATTCTGCAAAATCTCCATTTCCACCCTACTCTAGGGAAAGGATATTCCACCCCACTTCAGGGGAAGGATACTATAAAATCTCAATTCCCTCCCCACCCCTTAACCTGCTTTCCAGCTCCATTCTCCTGTGCAGGGTAAGAAAAGAAGACCCAGGCGATCAGCGAGGACTCCGATTAGCTGGGATTTGGGAGGCAGTGAATAGATGGGGGTAGGGCCAACCAGAGGTGATATTTACCGGTTCTCTGAACTACTCAAAATTTCCACTACCGGTTCTTCAGAACATGTCAGAGGTGATTGAATACCACCTCTGCCCTCTGCCCTTTTGGGGCATATTAGATATTAGGGTTTAGTTGAGAGTAGGAGGAAAAACTCCCATAAATTAAAAAGACAGTAATGTATCAATCCGCATGGTACTCAGTGATCCCCCACAACATAAATGTACCAGACTGCAGTTTGTGACATGTAGCATGATTTTTAAAATGTATCTATTTGACAAATGGGTATGTAAAATGGTCCAATCCATTCTGTAGATAGTCAGTACTTTCCTAGCATTTTTAAAATAAAGTTTACATTTCCCAGTTAATCAGTAATGGATTCCCTTTTATGTAGCAGAAATACTTGGGAATCGTTAGTTTGAATTCCTGCATTGACCAGGAAATTGGATCTGGTGGTCACAATGCTTCCTTTTACTTTTACTTTAAGCTACAGCAGGCCCCGAGTCTAAAAATACTAGTTCTATTATGAAGCTTAATCTCAAGAAGGCAGGACCTTTCCCATCACCCCACCCACAATTTAATAGAAGAGAATATATGTATTTCAGGCTTGAATTGTGGAATTTTTGATGCTCTGTGAACTTAGTAGTTTACTTGCAGATGTTTCATTGCCCAATTAGGTAATATTGTAAGTAAGTGTAGCATTTACAATACCCTAATCAAGAAATTAGCAAGGAAAAAAGCATACTTCCACCAAACTCGCAAGGCAAAATACTGCACATAAACAGAGAGCAAATCCGAACCTCACTCTTACTCACACTGATGATGTTACCTATTTAGGTAATGAAATGTCTGCAAGTAAATCACCAGGCTCAGAGAGCACCAGGGACTCCACACCCACAATCTGTTATATAGATCAGGGTAGTGGTGGGATTCAATTTTTTTTACTACTGGTTCTGTGGGCACGGTTTGGTGGGCGTGATGTGGCTTGGTGGGCATGACAGGGGAAGGATACTGTAAAATCTTGATTCCCACCCCACTCCTGGGGAAAGGTTACTGCAAAATCCCATTTCCTCCCCACTCCACTAACCTGTTTTCCAGCTCCGTTCTCCAGTGTAGGACAACAAAAGAAGACCCAGCCGATCAGCTGGGATTCAGTGGGAGGCAGAGAATATATGGGGGCAGGGCCAGTCAGAGGTGGTGTTTGTCGGTTCTCTAAACTACTCAAAATTTCTGCTACTGGTTTGCCAGAGCTGGTCAGAACTTGCTGAATACCACCTCTGGATCAGGACTATCGAACTAGTGGCCCCATGGGCCAGATGTGTCACACACTGGCCATGCCCATCCCCGGTTTTATGGAGGGGGGAAAGTTGTGATATGTCACATGATGTCACAGTAACAACATGAGTTTGATACCCCTGATATGGATGGAGAAGAAAGGGAAAGATGGTTGAATCAAAAGAGGAGACCTGGTGAGCATGGACTGATTATGCCATGAATTAACTTGTAATAATATTAGAAATTAGTGGGAAAAAATGGTAATCGAGACTTCCTTTCCTCTTACCCTTTAGTGTGTGGAATAACAAATAATTTAGATGCCCCATCTTTTGATGAACTTCCCTAAAAATTTAGTCTTAGTTTCAAGTAGTAAATATCTTTTTCCTAAAGTTTTGCAATGAGCCAGGATTTCATTCTGTTTTTTGGAAAATCAGCCAAAAGAATTCTCCCCAGTTAGACTTTAAAGCTGGGTTAAGGATGGCTTTAACTGGGTTTTAACTGTTTTATAGGTTTTGTTTCTTCGGCTGGCTGCCTTTGCACAAGAAAGATAGAGTGCATATTGAAACAATAACTTTTTTAAAATCTGCCATCTCAGACTGGGAAAAAAGAGCCAATTGGTATTATGATCAGATTTTGCTTAAAGCAGCCTTCGTCAGCAAACAAGATAGGCTTGTGCTTGGATCAAAGCATCTGAACAACTTGTATACTTAGGATAGGAGCCCCAGGATATTCCCTTCTGCTTTCCCTGTATCTTGATTTAAACAGTAAGCCAGTAAAGAGTTCAAGTGTTTATGAAGAAACAATTACCTGTTATATATTTGGGGCACTCTAAGTGTCACTACAAGGCTAGTTTACACATGCTCCTGTAAACATCAACATGCTTTCCAAAAAGAAGGAAATAGGAAAAAAATAACTGAGACATAACTCACTTGAATGAGTGGGCCTGTGCACTTGAATGAGTGGGATGTGACAGATGGCTTCTTTTGAGAATTATTAAGGTTTGTGTCATAAGCATTAAATGTGACATCTGTGCAATTGGCAGATCTGTGTGCAGGATACACTTGGTCCTAGTTATCCCTTGATTATGATGATTTATTTGATTGGCCCAGCAAACAGTTGGAAGAAACTGTCAATTAACATGGTGGAAGATGTACAATTAGTGTCTGGATAGGAGACTCTTAGGAGTCTTTGTGGACTGCAAACTTGCAAAATAAAAAATGATATATTATAGCTATATGTCAGGTGCAAATAGCCAGTAAAATTCATTGAGTTCACACCACAGAAGAGTTTATTATAGCTACCTATACTCAAAAATCTAGTTAACTAATGGTCAAAACTAAAGGTCAAAAGATATTACCAAAATTCTTCTTTCAAATAACAGAAGAATTCAACTTAAAAGATGCTTGGAGAGAGAGAAACATGGAGAGTAAGCAATACACCTTTTATTCAAACAAACATGCTTCATGGTCTAGAATAGACATGATATGGATGTCAGCAGAACTACTGGCTAACATATGAGAGATGGAAATAGAAACAAACACTTGGGCAAATCATAACCCAGTGACAGTTACTTGGAGAGGCTACAAGAGGAGATCCAGATGGACCTTAAATAATACGATATTAAAAGAAAAAGACTTTAAACAGAAAATAGAGAAAGAACTTGCTTTCTTCTTTAAAGAAAATAGAAAAGAGGATACATCTCTACAGAACCTCTGGGACAGGATGAAGGCCTACACAAGAGGCTTGATAATAGACTATACAAGGAAAAGAAATATAAAACAGAAAAAGACTTTCAAAACATTAGAGGATGATTATAAAAAACTGGAAAAAGACTTACAGAAGTCCCCACAAAAAAAGACATTAAAAATAAAATAGATATAATTGAACATAAAATGGGACTAATGGAAAAAAGAGGAACTAGCACAAAAAATTAAAAATGCTAAACAGAATTCCTTTGAAGATGCAAATAAACCAGGCAGATGGCTAGCCTATAAATTGAGAAAGGAGAGAGAATCAAGAAGGATTAGCCAACTAACAAATGAAGAAGGACTTGCATGTTATGGAAATGAGGAGAAGAAAAATATTATACAAGATTACTATGGGAAATTGTATTTTCAAGAGAATATTCAAGAAGAAAAAGTTAAGCAATATTTACAGAAAGCGAACTTTACCTCAGATATCTAAAGATATTGAAACAATGCTAGAAGGGAATATAACAATGATGGAATTAGCAGAAGATTTAAAAAAACCTGAATGTGGTAAAAGCACCAGGTCCAGATGGTTTACCAGCGGAATTATACAAGACCTTTCAGGAAATACTGAATCAAGTATTAGAAGTTAATTAGAAGGAAATACTGAATTAAGTATATGAAGTTATGAACAAAGTTATGTTCAAGAAAAAAATATGGACAGAAGCCTACGTTACACTTATACCAAAGGAGGATACAGACCTGCAGCAAGTTAAAAATTTCAGACCGATATCCCTATTAAATTCAGGCTATAAAATCTTTGTTTCAATCTTGGCAGAAAGACTAAAAAGATATTTAAATAACTTTATCCATGTTGATAAAAATAGATTCCTGCCAAAGAGACAAATCAAAGACAATGTGAGAATTATTTTGGATACTCTGGAATACTACGAGGCACATCCTGAGAAGCAAATGGCTTTGATGTTTTTAGACACACAAAAAGCCTTCAACAATGTGAGTTGGCAATTTATGTTATTGCAATTGGAACAAATGAGCTTTGGTAAAAAAATCATTCAAGCCATTAAACAATATATTATGAACAAACTGCAAAAGTTCTGGTAAACGGAGAACTAACAGAATCTATAGATAAGGACAAGGCAAGGTTGTCCACTGTCGCCCCTGCTGTTTGTGTTAACATTGGAAGTGTTGAATAGGAGTATTAGAGAAGATAAAGAAATAAAAGGCATGAAAATCCAAAAGGAAGAGTATAAATTGCAAGCATTTACAGATGACCTGGTATTTATATTAGAAGACCCATTGGAAACAGCACCTAAATTAACAGAAAAAATAGAAGAATATGGAAAAGTAGCAGGTTTGAAAATAAACAAAGATACTAACAAAGAATATGCTAGAAAGACAAATGAAAGAGTTGGAAGAAGTTTTAGAAATACAGGTCACAAACAAGGTTAAGTATTTAGGGATATACATTACATCAATATGTAGTATACTGAAGGAGGATAATTGTTTTAAACTCAAACAGCAGATTGCAACAGATTTTACAAAATGGGGAAACTTACAATTATCATTGATTGGGAGAATATTTACAATCAAGATGAATATATTGCCTATAATTTTATATTTATTTCAGACAATTCCAATCTGACTAGGGAAGGAGTTTTTTTAAGATTTAAATAGAATTGTGTTGAAATACAGTATATTTGGCAGGGCAAAAAAGCAAGAATAAAATTAAAATTGTTACAAGATGCAAGAATAAGAGGAGGGTTTGTCTTGCCTAATTGTATACCAAGCAACAAATTTAATGTGGGTAAAGGAATGGATAACATTAAGGAACAATAGACTATTGATCTTAGAAGGAGATGACTTGCTGTTGGGATGGCATGCCTTCCTTTGGTACAAGGGAACTAAAACACAGGGGTATTTTAGAAGACATTATATTCGAGAGGCATTGTTTTTGAATTGGGAGAAGATAAAAAGACAATATCATTTAAAAATTCCACTATGGATATCTACCATTGAAGTTTTTTCTTATCCAATAATATATAACAAGGAACAAATAGATATGGTGAGATACTGAATGAAAAGGGTGAACTTAAATCTATGCAAGCGTTGGAAGAACAAGGTATTCAAATGAATTGGTTTCATGTTTGCAAATACAATCTAGATTTGACAAAGATGTTAAAGCAGAAGGTATTTATGATAAGTTGACTGACTTAGATAAGATTTTGATGGATACTGATGAAAAGGTAATTAAAAAACTTCATGGACACTTATTAGAATTTAAATTGGAGGAGGAACAAGTTAAAGAAACAATGATTGCTTGGGGAAAAAATTTTGGATTGATTTAGAAAAATGGCAAAAATTGTGGTTTCAAAATTATAAAATGACAATGTCAACTGCATATAAAGAAAATTTGTATAAGATGTTTTACAGGTGGCACCTATCCCTGATGAAACTTGTGAGAATGTTTAAGAATAAATCAGATAAATGTTGGAGGTGTGATCAGATACCTGGTTCATATTACCATATGTGGTGGACATGCTCGGAGGCAAAGAAATATTGGACTAAAATCCACACATGGTTGGAAAAAATGATAAAACAACATATACACTTTAAACCAGAGATCTTTTTATTGGGAGTCATACCAGAAATATACAACAAAGAGTTGAAATATTTGATTGTAAATGTACTAACAGTGGCTAGGACTGTATTTGCTAAGAATTGGAAAAATGATAAAATACCTATGCAGGAGGAAGTCATGAAGAAAAGTATGGACTGTGCTGAAATGAGTAAATTGACATTTGAAATTAGAGAACAAGAAGATAAACAATTTTATATGATATGGGATTTGTTTTATCAATGGTTGGACAAAAAGACATGGTAATGTAATAGGCTATATAATTTTGTGATAGAAATTTAATATATTGATATAAGACATAATATAGACATATATAACCATTGGTTGAAAGTATAACATAAATTTTAAGATAAAACTTGGAACATCTCGTATAAAATAATGGAATAAATAGTTTAGTCATGGATGACAAATAACTGATAAATAGACAAGCATATGTTAGTTTGACAATGTGAAAATTGATATAAATTGTGAGTAAATGACAACAAAAGAATAGCACAAAAGATTTGTAACCAACTGACACAGTGTATGTACATAAAATGGAAGGTGGTTTTATGTTTTTGTGTTTTGTATGTGTATGTTTGTTTTTAAAAATAAAAATTCTTTTTAAAAAAACAACAACTAAGGATCAATGTAATTCATAGGGGAGCTGGACGAGGGACTCTCATGGCAATGCGATGACTCCACACTGGTGACATGCTTAACTTCACCTTCTAGTTCACCCTGATCTTTCCCTACACTATACTTAGATGGAATTGAATAGGTCAAGATGGTGTTCTGGATCTTTGATCTTTGTTCTTAATGATACAAAGTCAAACAAGTGCCTTAGACTTTAAGCCCATGTCACACTGCACCAACGGATGGAAAGAGGATGTAAAACAGAGAGAAACACTTGCCATCTGTTGGTTAACGCGATTCATCTGTTCTGTACTCACTGCCTCCGTTTTTCATCCTCTCTATCCGTCCAGCATCCGTCAACTGAGGTTCCATCTGCTCAAAAAGTTTTGAGCTGCTCAAAACTTTTTGAGAAGAAAATGTATCCAACGCCTCCATTCTGCATCCGCAACACATACGGGGAACATCCATTCTACATCCGTTGTCATCTGTTACGCATCCGCTAGATATCTGCTGCGCATCCGGGCAACTCAAATCCACTCCAGCGGAAAATGGGCACAGGGAGGAAGCGAAACGGACACGGAATGGACACAAAGCGTTAGTAGCACGGACAGAGAAAGGATGAAAGCGGATGCAGCTCGCATACAAAGCATTTAAAATGGAAAAAATATTCGCAGAGGGGACCTATCTCGGATATTAAGGATGTCTAGAGGATGCCTAGAGGATGCAAAAGGACACAAAGTGGATAACCTATATTGCCTATAAAAAGGGGGAGGAACTCACCTGGATCTCACTTTCAGTCCAGCAGCCCTGCTGTGCAGACCTTTGCAGCCTTCATCTAGCTCTTGCTCTTCCACAGCATCCAGTCATCTCCACCATGGATCGTAACACACTCCTTTGGGTAGCAACCATCATTCTGCAACAGTGCGAAGCCATCTACAGGCTCTTTCAACTGTTCTACAGGAAGAAAAGGAGGTGTCCAAGAAGTGTCTGGGTCCGAAGATGGATTGGGAGAAGAGCAGAGTACGGACTGTACAACAAGATGATGGTGGAGCTGAGGAACGAAGACCCTCGTGCATTCCAGAACTTCATGAGGATGCCTCCAGCCATGTTTGACGAAGTTGTGGAGTGGCTGAGACCCAGGTTGACCAAGCAGAGCACCAACTTCCCGCCCAGCCTGGACCCTGGGCTCAAGGTGGCACTGACTCTGCGCCACCTGGCCTCAGGGACGACATACAGGAGCATGCAGTACGGCTGGAGGGTGACATCCAACACCATCAGCATTGTGGTCAGAGAAGTGGTGCAGGCCATCATCGAAGAATACTTGGAGGAGCTCCTCCAGTGACCCTCCATTGAAGAAGGCTGGAAGAAAGTTGCAGAGCAGTGGTATCAGAGGTGGAACTTCCCCCACACCGTTGGAGCCATACATGGCAAGCACGTGGCCTGCAAAGCTCCAGCCAAGTCGGGCTCCACTTATTTCAACTACAAGGGCTTCTTCAGCATCATCCTCTTCACCATGGTTGATGCTGATTACAAGTTCATGTACATCGAAGCTTCAGGTAACGGGTCAGCTTTAGATGCCCAGGTATACAACGCCAGTGACCTCAAGGAGGGGCTGGAATGCAACCTCATCATGGGCTTCCCAGATCCAGACCCCCTGCCCAACGACATGCAAGATCTGCCCTACTTCATCGTGGGGGATGACACCTTCTCCCTCAGAACCTACCTCATGAAGCCCTACACATCCAGATGCCTCACCTGTGAAGAGAGGATCTTCAACTACAGGCTGTCCAGGGCAAGGCAGGTGGTGGAGAACGCCTTTGGCATCCTGGCCAACAGGTTCCAGGTACTTCTCAACACCATGCAGCATCGCCCAGAGACCGTGAGGAGGATCGTGGAAGCTTGCTGCATCCTGCACAATCTCATGTGCACCCGCTACCCAGTCTTGCAGAACAGGCTCATGGACCTCCAACAAGGCAATGGGGACATGGAACCTGGGGAATGGAGGCAAGGGTGAAACCTGATAGACACTAAGGATGTGCAAGGCCCCAACAGAGCTTCACGTGAAGGGAAGAAACAGCGCAACCCCCTGAGACACTGGTGCAACTCCCCAGCTGGAGCAGTGGAGTGGCAAGACAGGATGATAGATGATTAATGGATGCTTCCTTCAGGCTGTCTCATCACACCGATGAGATTGGGCCATGTAGGTTGAGTGGGCCTACAATGAACAGGGCATTTAATAAAGAGTTGTGTTTATGTTGACATGTGTGGATGAATGATTACATTATTATTAATAATAAAGGGCCATAGGTGTGGCACCTGGGAGAGTGGACCATATAGTCCCACTATGCTTGCACTGGAGGTTTATCTATCCCAGAGCTATTCCCCATCCCAAAGGTATCCCTGCCCATCCCACAGCTATTACCCATCCAAAGGTATCTCTGCCCATCCCACAGCTATTATCCATCCCAAAGGTATCTCTGCCCACCCCACAGCTATCCTTACCCATCCCACAAGCATGCAAAGGCTTAAACAATTTCTAAAAGTTTCCACCAAGACTTTATTTAATAAAATAAATGAAGCAAGTGTGTGAAGCAAAGATAATCTTTATTAATAACATGCTGTCAAAGAAAAATTACCCAAGTCAAGTGTCCAAAGCAAAAATAAAGTCAACAGGTAACCACCCTGTCTCTGGCACTCTTCTTGGTCACTCGGAGGCATGCCCAGTCTCAGGGGTGAAGGGTCCAGGTGCTGTGGAGGTGGCTGCTGCTGGAGTGCTGGTCTGAAGCACCACTGGAGTGCCTGGCCCTGAGAGGACAACAAGGGACGGTGTGTTGAGGAAGCTCTCAGACAGCTGGCTCAGCCCCGTGATGTTGAGAGGCCATTCCTCCATGACATGGGGTGTTAGCCCCAATACTGATGACAGATGTACTGAGGCCAGGCTTGGCTGTGGGGTGGAGGAAGGAGCAGTGTAGTGGGGCTGTCTGGTCTGCAGCTGGGTGAGTATTGGCATCGGTGGCATTGGTGACGTGGGTGGCATCGGTGGCATCAGTGGCACCGGTGGCATCTGATGTACCTGTGCCTGGACTGGGAAGGGCTTCCTGTGCTACTGGACCTTCTGGTAGCCATAGCCTTGGTAGGTTAGGGTCTGTGGAAAGCCTTGGAAGGGCAGTGACATCACCTGGGGTGGAGGAGCAGGCCTGGACTGGGTGGGAGCAGCTTCATCTTGGTCTGGAGGGTTGTGAAGAAGATCGGTGATCCTGTCCTTCACCACCTGGTACTGGGGTTCCGCCATGTTCATGAGGGTCTGGTTGACATCGGTGAGGAAGGGCTTGCGGTTGGAGGATGGGGCGTCAGTGTGTACCAGCTGAGAGAGGAGATCTACACTGCTCCTGATGGTGTCCCTTATCTCCAGCAGGACAGTGTGGCTCTGCCCCTCTGGTCTGCCTCTCTGCCTTTCTGTGGAGGTGGAGCTGTGGGTGAATGCGGGTTGGGCTGTGGTGGAAGTGCTGTCTCCTTTCTCCCACTGCGTCAGGGGGTCCTCCACACACTCCGCCACGGGTAGTGCAGCTGTCGGGGGGGGTGGGTTATCCATCGTGGCACGCTCCACAGATACCTGTCTGGACACAGGAGCTGACTCTTGGCCAGAAGAGGACTGACTCTCAGCAGGCTGCCTGAGAGAGAGGGTTGTGAGATGGGCTGCTCCTCGGTGGCAGATCTCACCCTCCAAGAAGCTGCAGTTGGCCATCACATAGGTCTCTCTGTCCGTCAGCTTAACCGTGGCCTGGCCAGATTTCTTGAGGTGCAGCTTCCCATACCAGGTGTGCATGTGCTTCCTCCAGCCGAGGAGCACCTCCAAAGTGTATCCCAGGCTCTCCACCTTCTCCCTCCAAGCAGCCTGCTTCCTTTTGGTGTCGTGATAGAGCCTGTGTCCCTTCCGCCATAGATACTCTTTCTCCCTCAGCCACTCCAGCACCTCCTCCTCATGTTCCTCTTTTACGTTGTATTGCCTCCTCTCCCGTTCACGCGTCTGTCTCTTCCTCCCTTTGGCAGGGCCATATGGGCCCTCATCAGAGGGGCTTCGAGGTTGTAGGGGCTGCTCCTCCACACCACCACCACCACCAGCAGCAGCAACAACAGTAGCAGCAAAAGCAGGACCAGCAGCACCAGCAGCACCAGCAGCACCAGAAGGACCAGGATCAGGACCAGGAGCACCAGCAGGACCAGGAGCACCAGCAGAACCAGGAGCACCAGCAGGACTAGCAGGACCAGGAGCACCAGCAGGACCAGTAGGACCAGGAGCAGCGCCAGCAGAGTAAGCACCAGCAGGACCAGCAGGACCAGGAGCAGCATCAGCATAGTAAGCACTAGCAGAAGCACCAGCACCAGGAGCAGTGCCAGCAGAGTAAGCACCAGCAGAAGCACCACCACCAGAAGCAGCATCAACAGAAGCACCACCACCAGAAGCAGCATCAGCAGAAGCACAACCTCCAGAAGCAGCATCAGCAGAAATCCCAGCACCAGAAGATCGAGCCCGGGCAGCAGAAGCCCCAGCAGAAGCAGAGTCAGGGCCAGGGGGTGGGAGGGTGGCCCTGTCCCTCTTGCCAGGGCTGGCAGCAGATGGCAGAGGCTTCCGTTTCTTCCCCATGGTTGTTGGGTTGCTGGCTGGCTGGCTGGCTGGGTGGGTGGCTGGAGAGCTATGTTTGGCAGCAAGTCTTTCCTCTGAATGGTGACCTGCTTGGGAGCTGCTTCCCTTTATATCCGCGAGGCTGACGCAATGCATCCTCCCCACATGTGCAGTGAATGCTAGGCATCCACTAAGCATCCACCAAGCTTCCTCTAGGCATCCGCTAGGTTTCCGCTCTGCATCCGCTTCATCCGCTCGGCATCCGCTGTGCATCCACTTCATCCGCTCGGCATCTGCTCAGCATCCACTCGTTCTGTTCCGCATCTGCTTTGCTGCGCTCCCCCGGAAGCCTTGCGGATATGCCATCCACTCTCATCCGCTTCCATCCGCTAGGCTTCCGTGGAGCATCCGCTTTCCATCCACCCTACGTCCTCCCCCGTTCCGTTCCTTTCTGTGTTGTCCGCTCTGGTTATGCAAATTTTTGCCCTTTTTGAGAGCAGATAACAACGGATGGAACATTTTTCTCGTCCGCTGTGTCCTTTTTACAAACGTTTTGCATCCTTCGGCCAGTGTGACAGGGCCTTTAAGAAAGCTGACTTCAACAAGCTTAGAGAGAACTTAGGAAGGATGCCATGGATGGAAATCTTCAAGGTGAAAACAACTCAACTCGGGAAACTATGAAGAATTTGATTATAAAAGCCCAATCTAACTTAGAAGATTTAGAATTTAGACTTAGAATAATTTTATTGTCACTTTGAATGTACAATAATTGGCATACATTAAAATGAAGTTTCACTGCATACAGCTCTCAAAGAGAAACGCAGTACCACTAAGAAAGAAAAATAAGAGACTTCAGATGAAACCGGCATGATTGCACAAAAAACTGAAAGACAAGGATGAGTATGAAAAAATGAAAAAAGGGTCACATAACTAGAATACCAGCAAATCCCAGATTTGGAGGGTGGGAGTCCAAAAGGCTAAGGTAGGGATTAAACTAAAACTTGCAACAAATGCTGAAAATAACAAAAAAGCTTCTTCCAATATATAAGGAACCAAAAAAAAGGAAATGATTGGTCCAGACATCCTCTGGGAACCACTGAGCAAAATCTTTCAAAGCTCTTGTAGCATAGGGGAACTATGAAAACAGCTGATGTGGTTTCAATTTTCAAACTGGAAGGTATATTTGGAATATTGAATCCCAGTTCTGGTCATCATGATAGTAAAAAAGATATTGGGCTTGAGAAAGAGTGCAGAGAAAAACATTGAGGGTAAACCATACAATGAAAGGTTGCAAGAACTAGATATATTTAGTCTAATGAGCACTGCGGGATGGAAGCATTATAGATGGCATGATGACAGTCTTCCAATACTTCAGGGGACATTACAGAGAAGAGAGGCGTTGACCTATTGTCCAAAGTACCTGAGTGTGGGACAAGAAGTAATGCATGGAAGATTATTAAAAAGATATCTAATCTCGAGTTAATAAGAAATTTCCTGACAGTGAGAACAATTAATCAGTGGAACAGCTTGCCTCCAGAAGTTGTGACTACTGCATCACTGGAGGTTTTCAAGAAGAGATTGGACAACCATTTATAAGGTCTCCTGCTCAAGCAGTGGGTTCTGTTGGAAGTTAAAACCTACCCCTCTCCTAGAAAAATGAAATATCCTGGGAAATATTAAAAAGGCAGAATATTTCCCCTAAAAAGAGTAAAGTAGAAACTCAAAGAGGCAGAAATTCATTCCCCCTCACCTTTGCTAATGGGCCATTAAGGCCTAGGCCAGAGTATTCTACATAATAAAGGCCTCTACTCATCTCACCACCTGGCCTGGGAAGATTGTATCAGCAAACACTCAGGTGAAGCCATGTGGTCCAGATAAAGCCTACAAAGTTAGCTAAGACCCCCATCCCTGGGAGTCTGACAACCAATGGCATAAATTTCTTGCACAGGAACAGGAAACAACTAAGTTGGGGCCCAAGAGAAGGTATATAAGGGTTGTCTAAGCATCTTGGCCCTTCCTTCTCTTTTCCCTTACCTTGAAGCATGTGATCATCCTTTTCATTTTGGAGCTCCAAGCCATGTGGTCCTGTCCACCATTAAACCATTTTTCCAAACAGCCTCCATGTTTCCAGTGTCTTTTTTCCCTACTTGGAATTGAACCCAGAAGGATAATTCTTCCAACAGTTGGATTAAAATGTCAATATCTCTCAAGTCAATTGTTATATGATTCTATAGGGAATTCTTGGAGTTAAACTGCGCATCTTAAGCTCTTTGTTGAGGTTGGGAAATACTGGACTACGGTAGATATATCAGAGAATGTAAAAAGATTTTCAGGTTCCCCTAGATCAATTACGTATGTTGTTTCAATCATTTCTTTGCTAATAGAGCAAAAGTCCCTGAAAACAAACAAAATTTGCAAAAAAAGAAAGAAAAGAAAGAAATTTCAATGGAATTACAGAAGAAATTAAAGTTGCTAAAATAAATAAATAACTATCTTGCATCATTGAACACAAAGCAAATTAGCATAAAAACATTCTGAAGAAATTAGAGTTTAATTTGGCCAAATATTACAGTAGTACACCTTAAATGGTATAGTGAAATTTTAATCCTTGAAAGGTAGTGATGGTAAAAAATTATGATTCTTCAGATGCTATTGCATTTTTAATCAATTTATATGTTGGCAGTGGTGGATATGGAAAGGGGGAGGGGGACTGGCAGCCCACAGGCTGGATGTGTGATGTATAGGCTACACTCACTCCAACTCTGCAAATGGGAAAAACATCACAAAATATCATGGGATGGCAATGTGATGCCACAAGTTTGACACCTGTGATGTGGAAGAAGCCCATCACATGTAGAAGATCACAAATCCATAGACACATGAGGCCATGATGCTCTGAGAGATAAGACACCATGACAATTCTGATACCACTTGCTTAATTTCCTGATGTGGATGACCATGTAGGATACAGAAAAGTGATCCTATTGTTGTACAAGGATATGAGTTCTTATATGAATGGAATTGATTAAAGCAAGTTGATATACAATGTCAAATTCTGTTATCTCATGCCATAGAATTGCAATGGGTAATATTTTTCTTTTTATTGCTGGCTTTCCTAAACCTTCTTCTTGATTCATGGGAAATGTTTCCCTTCCTGTTTTAATATTTTATTGCTTTATTGCCTTTGACTGTCTGCTGGAAAACAGACACCCTGAAGTTATCTGGAGCTCACTTGTTTATAGTATTATCCACAAATGTGCGTACATTAGTGACTTGAGATTCATTACCAATGAATATGTATGATTAAGGTGGTCCTTGAGATACCACCACAATTGAGCCCAAAATTTCAAGACAGTTGTTAAGTGAGTTTTGTCCAGAGGTGGTATTCAGTAGGTTCTGACCAGTTCTGGAGAACCAGTGGTAGAAATTTTGAGTAGTTCGGAGAACCGGCAAATACCACCTCTGACTGGTCCTGCCGCCATCTATTGTCTGCCTCCCGAATCCCAGCTGGGTCTTTTTCTGTTGCCCTGCACAGGAAAACGAAGCTGGAAAGCAGGTTAGTGGGATTGGGAGGGAAGGGGAATTTGCAGTAACCTTCCCCTGGAGTGGAGTAGGAATGGAGATTTTACAGCATCCTTCCCCTGCCATGCCCACCACACCCATGGAACTGATAGGAAAACATTTTTGAATCCCATCACTGGTTTTTTCCCTCCCAGAGGCTCAAGAAAAGAGTCCAGGGAGTGCAAAAAATGGGCCTCCTCAAAGTTCAGGAAGGCCAATTAGGCCACCCCCAACCATGGTCATGCCCACCCAGCAATAGGGCAGAGAACCAGTTGCTAACATTTTTGAAACCCACCCCTGGATATAACAATATCTTATATGGGCAGGGAGAATCCAGAAAATAAATCAACAGCAATTTAGTGAACCAGTGAATCAACAGAATCTCTAAACAGCACTTCTTTCTATTTTCCTTATCTAAGAGATTTGAAATAAGAGAAAGTTGTGTGCATTCTGAAATGTACCATGCTCAATTATGGAGCTGGAACAAAGAACAAAAAATAACAACAACAAAAGATAGGAAAACGATCTGATATAAGGAACACTTTCAATTCAGTGTAAATAAGAATAGACTAATGTAAAAAAAAGGAAGGGGGTTGTGTCGGAGCACAATTGACAGGTGCAATTTTTTAAGAATGGATTCTTGATGGAGGCTCAGAATTGGCAGAAAGAAGGAGACTTTATCTTAATCACAGAAAGAGTCTAAAAAAGGCTTTTATGTCCTTTTAGCTGCTGGGAGGGAACCCAACTAGCCTGCCAGCCAGCCAACAGATGCAATTCAAAAACGACACAGACCCAGGATGGTTGTATAAAATGCAGATGATGATGATGATGCTACCGGTATGGAAAAGCATTCAGATAAAATGCACATCTACCCTGTTAATTGCAATGCATTTCAAGACAAAAACAAGTGAGCTAAACAGATGCATTATATTGAATGAAGTGTTCCCAAGCTACATAGTGCCAGACATGTTTGGTAGCAAATTCATGCTTATCACTGCCATTAGCCCTACAACAAGCTTCCGTAATAAACTTTAAGGCCCAGCTTTAACTAAATACTGATTTTCAGGCCCTTTGAAGTTCCCAGACAAGCTTATGTTTTGTAAAAAGAATATTTCTGGAAGGCTGGGTGGGGCATCTGGACTGATTAATTCAATCCCTTTGAGCATGGAATGATAGAATAAGCCAGCTGTGCTCTCCTCCTCTGACATTGCTAAGAAAGACAATATGTTGGTAACAGCTTATTAGGCTAGGTTTTGATTGCTCAGTCTCCATTTCTGCACAGCACTGAAGCCCACCTTCAATGGCATGCTAAAATCTTGAAGCATAGGACTTCTGCCCATCCATATGTTCTTAAGATGGGCTGAGTTGCACTTTTCATTTGTAAAAACTAAGGAAGTTCTGAGAGACCTTACTGGTTCTCCAGGTCACACATTCACATTTTCCCCCTGATTGGAAATATGTTTTTTTCTTCTTCTTTTCTTCTTCTTCCCATTCAGTCAATCAATCAGTGCTTATCAGTTGACTGGTTGTACAAGCTAAGCAAATATAATTAAAACCATTGATAAGAAGCTGCCACTTGTGCTAATGATAACATTTAGAAACTCAACCACTTCCTCAGTTATATGAGAATCATCCAGATAGAAAATTCAGAGCTGATTATTACAGTAGCTTACTAAAACTTGAGCAAACATTGCAATAATGGCCTTGTCTTAAGGGCCATAGGAGAGTTATTTTTCTAATCATCAAAACCACAAATCATATATATCATAATCATATTACATTACATTTTCTAGTCAGTTGTAAATGCAGATATTCTTCTAACCAAAGAAGTTAATTTAAACATCTCTTTAAGTTCCATCACCACTCTGTTGGGGGCGTTATCAAACTTTTCCAGTTTTGAACACAACTTTGTATAAACATAACACAATTTGTATATTCCAAGACATTTTTTTCCCAGTTGTTTATCCATTAGTCTCAAAAAACAAAAAAGGTTTCTGCTTTCAATTGCACTTTAACCTTAAAAACTTTTGAATTAATATATGTTTTTACAATAATAATAATACTTTATTTGCAGTCACAGACAAAACACAAATACAACAAAGGAAGAACATGGGAAAATTAATCATGAACAATTGGTCAGAATTAACATATGTATTTATATCCAAATTGTTTTAGCTTTTTTACATGTCTAGTAGGTATGATGAAATGCCCCTTTATATATACCACCGTTGTTTCTTAAAACCCCAAAACATCTCCACAATCTAAAAAGGGTTATGTAGGGCTCCATCTATTAGGGTAGGGCTCTAAGGACCACAAAAGAGATCTTGCAAGCCTCATCAGCCAATAAATCAAAGTGTTTGTATCTTTCTTCCATCTGTTCATCAAGGCTGAAGCACAACAAAAAGTGGTAGTTAGTGGATGGATGGAAGACCATGAAATGTAATTTTAGGCTGGATTTAAAGCCCATGTCACACTGAACCAACGGATGCAAAGAGGATGTAAAATGGACAAAAAACCTTGCCATCCATTGGTTAACGCGATGTATCTGTTCTGTACTCACTGCCTCCGTTTGGCTTCCTCTCTATCCGTCCAGCATCCGTTTATGGATGTTTCATCCGCTCCAAAAGTTTTGGGCTGCCTAAAACTTTTGCGCAGAAAAGTTCGTCCGTTCTTAATCCGCTACGCATCCGCTACACATCCACTACACATCCGTTACGCATCCGCTATATCCGCTAGGCATCCGTTCCTCATCCACGCAACACACATCCGCCCGGACGAGGGAGGAAGCGGAATGGACACGGAACGGATGCAGAATGGATGCAGAACAGATGCAGAACGGATGCCGAGCGGAAACAAAGCGTTTAAAGCGGAAAAAACGTTCGCAGAGGGGACCCATCTCGGATATTAAGGATGTCTAGAGGATGCCTAGAGGATGTCTAGAGGATGCCTAGAGGATGCCTAGCGGAAAACCTATACTGCCAATAAAAAGGAGGAGCAACTCGCCTGCATCGCACTTTCAGAATAGCAGCCCAGCGGTGCAGACCTCTGCAGCCTTCATCTGCCTCTTCCTCTTCCACAGCATCTAGTCATGTCCACCGTGGATTGTAACAAAGTCCTTTCGGCGGCCACCATCGTTCTGTATTAGTGCAAAGCCATCTGCAGGCTCTGTGAACACTACTGCGAGAAGAAAAGGAGCCACCCAAAAAGAGTCTGGGTCCGAAGATGGTTCGCCAGTAGAGCGGAGGACAGACTGTACAACAAGCTGATGGTGGAGCTCAGGAGCGAAGACACTCAGGCATTCCAGAACTTCATGAGGATGCCTCCAGCCATGTTTGACAAAGTTGTGTAGCGCCTGACACCCAGGTTGACCAAGGCAAACACCAGCTTCCAGCCAGGCCTGGAACCTGGGCTCAAGGTGGCACTCACTCTGCACCACCTGGCCTCAGGGACCTCCTACAGGAGCATGCAGTATGGCTGGAGGGTGCCATCCAACACCATCAGCATTGTGGTCAGAGAAGTGGTGCAGGCCATCATCGAAGAATACAAGGAGGAGCTCCTCCAGTACCCCTTCACTGAAGAAGGATGGAAGAAAGTTGCAGAGCAGTGGTATCAGAAGTGGAACTTCCCCCACACCGTTGGAGCCATAGATGGCAAGCACGTGGCCTCCAAATCTCCATCCAAGTCGGGGTCCACTTATTTCAACTCCAAGGGCTTCTTCAGCATCATCCTCTTTGCCATGGTCGATGCTGACTACAAGTTCATGTACATCGATGCTTCAGGCAACGGCTCATCTTCGGATGCCCAGGTATACAATGCCAGTCACCTCAAGGAGGGGCTGGAATGCAACCTCATTGTGGGCTTCCCAGATCCAGAACCCCTGCCGAACGACACACAAGATGTGCCCTACTTCATCGTGGGGGATGACACCTTCTCCCTCAGAACCTACCTCATGAAGCCCTACACCTCCAGACTCCTCACCTGTGAAGAGAGGATCTTCAACTACAGGCTGTCCAGGGCAAGGCGGGTGGTGGAGAACGCCTTTGGCATCCTGGCCAACAGGTTCCAGGTACTTCTCACCACCATGCAGCATTGCCCAGAGACCGTGAGGAGGATCATGGAAGCTTGCTGCATTCTGCACAATGTCATGCGCACCCGCAACCCAGTGTTGCAGAAAAGGCTCGTGGACCTCCAACAAGCCAATGGGGTCATGGAGCCTGGGGAATGGAGGCAAGGGCGAAACCTGATTGACACTGAGGATGTGCTAGGCCCCAACAGAGCCTCAAATGAAGTGAAGAAGCAGCGCAACCTCCTGAGACAATGGTGCAACTCCCCAGCTGGAGCAGTGGAGTGGCAAGACACGATGGTAGATGCTTAATGGATGCTTCCTTCAGCCTGTCTCATCACACAGATGAGATTGGGCCATGTATGTTTGGTTGGCCTACAATGAACAGGGCGTTTAATAAAGAGTTGTGTTTATGTTGACATGTGTGTATAATTATTACATTATTATTGATAATAAAGGGCCATAGGTGTGGCACCTGGGAGGGTGGACCATACAGTCCCACTATACTTGCACTGGAGGTTTATCTATCCCACAGCTATTACCCATCCCAAAGGTATCCCTGCCCATCCCACAGCTATCTTAACCCATCCCACAAGCATGCAAAGGCTTAAACCATTTCTAAAAGTTTCCAGCAAGAATTTATACAAAAAAAGAAATGAAGCAAGTGTGTGAATCAAAAATAGACTTTACTAACAACAAGCTATAAGACAAAAAAGAGTCTCTGGCACTCCACTTGGTCGCTCAGTCTCAGGGGTGAAGGGTCCAGGTGCTGTGGAGGTGGCTGGTGCTGGAATGCTTGTCATCAGCTCCTCCTCCAGAAGCAGAAGCAGCAGAAGCGCCAGCCCCAGAAGAGTGAGCCCGTGCTGCAGAAGCCCCAGCAGAACCAGAGTGAGGGCCAGGGGGCAGGATGGTAGCCCTGTCCCTCTTGCCAGGGCTGGCAGCAGATGGCTGAGTCTTGCTGTGCTTCTGCATGGTTGTGGGGTTGCTGGCTGGCAGGGAGGCTGGCAGGAACCAAGGCTGGCAGGCAGGTTGGCAGGCAGACATGAACCAAGGCTGGCAGGAAGGCTGGCAGGCAGACATGAACCAAGGCTGGCAGGAAGGCTGGCAGGCAGACATGAACCAAGGCTGGCAGGAAGGCAGGCAACAAGGCTAGCAGGCAGACCGGCTGGCAGCAAGGCTGGCAAGGAGGCTGGCAGCAAGGCTGGCAAGGATGCTGGCAGCAAGACTGGCAGCAAGGCTGGTAGCAAGACTGGCAGCAAGGCTGGCAGGCAGACATGCAGGCAGGGCAGGCAAGGCAGTCGATGTGTCCGGCAGCAGGTCTTTCCTCTGAATGGTGACCTGCTTCCGAGCTGCTTCCGTTATATCCGTGGGGCTGATGCAATGCATCCTCCCTGCATGCGCAGTGAACTCCAGGCATCCATTAGGCTTCCGCTGTGCATCCGCTGTGCATCCGCTGTGCATCCGCTTTATCCATTCGGCGTCCGCTCTGCATCCGCTGTATCCATTCCGCATCCACTTTGCTGAGGCCCCCCGGAAGCCCTGCAGATGTGCCATCCACTCCCATCCACTTCCATCCGCTGGGCTTCCGTTCCGCATCCTCTTTGCATCCGCCCTACGTCCTCCCCGCGTCCGTGTTATCCGCTCCGGTTATGCAAATTTTTGCCCCTTTTGAGAGCGGATAACAACGGATGGAACATTTTTTTCATCCGTTGTGTCCGTTTTGCATCCGTTGGCCAGTGTGACATGGGCTTTAGGCTGGATTTAAAAGAAAACCCAAAGTAAGCAATTTTTGTTGTTGTTGCCAGAAAACTATATGGAAAAAATTCAGGAAAAAAGCTCTCTTCCAAAGTAGTCTCCATTCCTTGCAATAAAATATTGTTTGCTCAATGACATCAAAGCAGGATTTAGCAACACTTTTGCTGCTATTTGAAAGACTGCTTTCAATTTGAAATTAACCATAGTTCCCTTGTGCATCTAACTCATAGACATGGGAACTTGTTTTAAACTCCAATGCAGGGGTGTCAAACTCTGGTCATCTTGGCAGCATCATGTGATGAATCAGGACATTTTTTTCCCTTTGTCAAACCAAGCATGGGCATGGCCAACGCATGATGCATCCAGGAGTTTGACAGCCCTGCTCCAATTAGTTCAAACAAAGCATGATCACATTCTGTTATTTTTTATCCTGCTTAAACTAACTGAACCAAGTTTCTTCAGTTTAGATGTAATGGGATTGACAGGAAGACAACTCTGTGCCCAAATCATGCTGTGGCTCATACATCTATCAACTAATTTTCTCCTTTCCAGCATTAACATGGTTTCCTTATTTTGGGTTCGAGAAAAAGGACCCTCTCATTGTAATTTGTGTTTTATTGCTTAGCATTATTAAAATTTGGGTTGAATCAAACCCTGGTTTTAACCAGAATCAATGATCTGAAACTGTATGAGACACTGAGAATCATGATCAGGATTTACTGTCGATAGGATCAGCAAATAAATAATGTTTTAAAAATATTGCTTTACAGAGATTTTTTTAAATGTGGTTTGCTTAATTCATCAGACATTGAAATTCTTCTGTAGTTTCTACTGAAAGCAATTATTTATAAAATTGGTTGCCAGCTGTACTGACATCCTCTTCAAACAGTATTGCATCTATGCATAAAATCTTCATTTTGGATTTCATTGTTTTGAATCCTGTGTTCAGATGTAAGAAATTTTTACTTGCAGTGTCAAAGTAACTTATTAATTCCTAATTATATTTTGTCTAGTCTCGCACAAGGAACTATTGTACTTGGAATGCTTGTTTAAAAAGGCTATAAACATATTACAGATCTGATGGCATATTTTTCTTCATGGCCCTCCCCCCAATTTATTTCTCTTTTATACTTTTTTTTTTAACTATAAAACAGATGTTTCTTTTCTTAAAGCAGAAAAGTGCATGACTTGATAAGATATCACCTTTGGACAACTGCACAGTGTTAGAAATATATTAGAGAGGAAGTAGAGGGTTTCTTTTCTTTCAAGCTAAAGAGCAGTTTCAAAGCAAAGCAATTTTCTGGTAATATCCATACAATACAATGGAAGCAAAACATAATAATCTTTCTGAGTGCTTTGCTCTGAAGAAATAGGATTACAGTAATAAACAGACATCTAAATGTGTTTGTGATTGCTGAGTTTCACTGAAATTAGCAGCCAGTTAAGGTAATAGGCACAGTCCTGCCAGCTTTGGGGGAAAAAACTGGCAGGACTGCTAACTTCTTGTACAACAAGTTACAAATATTTATTTTCAAGGATCACTTTAAATCAGTCCTCATAGTCACTCAGAGTGAGTGATCATGTGGACAGGCTCTGAAATTGTGCTGAAAAGCAAAGGTGGCCATCTTTTTTTTTTTTTTTTAAGTCCCTCGGGCTTATTGGCTTTTCATTCTGCCAATCCTCTTATCCACTATGTCAGAAGAGATGATGTTATATACTACTACTTCTCATTTCTCACTTTAAATCCCACTAATCAGGCTATCTATCTATCTATCTATCTATCTATCTATCTATCTATCTATCTA
>BLBF01000022.1:1715712-1733245 GCA_015471245.1 Laticauda colubrina | reverse complement strand
GAGAGAGAGAGAGAGAGAGAGAGAGAGAGAGAGAGAGAGAGAGAGAGAGAGAATTACAGCTGTGAAAACTCAGGTACTGAAAGAATCTCAACCTCAAACTTTTGTCTAAAAAAATAATCAGGTGTATCTTCAATCTCTTCAATTGAACTTTATTCACTTATTTGGAGCCAGACTGGAGCAGGAGGGGGATAGATTTTAATGTTTGCGTTTGAATCTGTGGTGGGCTGCTGCATGGTTGCACGGGTTCGGGCGAACCCACAGTTGTGATCATTGGCTGGGCTCGCCTACCCGCCTTTGTGCTATCCTTTCCATATATAACTAATTTTTTGGCTTGTTCCCCCCACCCACACTGCCAAGCTAAGTTCTGCACTGCCCCTGCTATACTCACTGGAGCTGCCTGAGTTGATGTCCTACCTGTCAATGACTACTTCAGCTTCAACCACAACAATTCATGAGCAGACAATAGATTCAAACTCAAGTTAAATCGCTCCAAACTTGATTGCAGGAAATCCAACTTCAGCAACAAAGTGGTCAATGCTTGGAATACTCTACCTGACTCTGTGGTTTCTTCCCCAAACCTCCAAACCTTTAACCTTAGACTGTCTACCATTGACCTCACCCCTTTGCTAAGAGGTCTGTAAGGGGTGTGCATAAGCGCACCAACATGCCTACCATACCTGCCCTATTGTCCCCTTTTATTCGTGCCCATTTTCATGTAATCATATTCATGTTCTTATATCTGTTATCTAATACATACTTGACAAATAAATAAATGTTTAAAGCTCCATTTCAGTCCATTTCAGTTCTATTTGCTGCATTGTAATTTTTGAGCCCTTGTACTTGTCAATCCTTTTCAAGTTGGAGAAATTTGAGTTACTTTCTTCTATAAAGCATATGAATTAGTGTTTGATATGGGTACCCTCACAGAAAAAAAAAATCAGTTCACATGGATAGGAAAGGATAGATTAAATTAAGGTATGAAAAGCTTATGCCATCTTCTTCTTTGGCCCATGGTATTAAACAATTGGCTACTGCATATAAATGCCTGAAGCGGTGCTTAGAGTATCAATCAATTGTGACTCAGGTTTAGTGAAAGTGGAATGGATACCTTCTTATGATAACATATGTTGGAAAAAATGGTAATTTTCCATCAAAATTCAAGTATATCTTATCCTGGGTTCATGACAGATTCTGCTATTTATTTATTAATGTCCTGTTATTGCTAGATAAATCTGTTAATTTAGCAATCTATTATGTGTTTGTTTTGGAAATTTTTAGTCCTTTCCATCCCATTTATATATATAAAAAAAGGATACTATTTAGCAAATTTATAACAAAACAAAAAATAATCCCAGCCCACCAAATAACACTCTGCTCCGTCATATATGGTTGTATAGTATTTGTAATCTCCTTTTAGACCACATTGTAAAAAAACAAGGCAAAGCAAAACCACAGCCCAAGAAATGCTTATTTCAAGCAAACATTTAAAAAAATTATTATTATGGGCAGGCATGCAAGATTTTCTTTGCTTTGGCATTAGAATTCAGTTTGAATTTACTGGTCAACGTTTAGTTTGTTTTACATTCCATTATTTGCATCTGTTTGTTCATTTGCATTTCTTTCATTCTAGTACTCAGGGGTTTGTTTTTCATGCTTTTATTTATTTATTTTTAAACTCTCTGGTAGCGATTATGAATATGGCACTGCAACATGCATCAGTGTTCATATCTGATGGCCACTAAGTTATTTTTCCCATTTTGCAAAGCTGTATGATTCTACCACATCTGCTTACCCACCAGTGATGACGATCAGTGGGAAATGCCATTTTTCAAAGTTGCTGTCATCCATGTTGGATAGGACCTTGTTTTAGCTGCATGAATGATTCAGATTACAAAAACCTACTTTTGCAGGCTACAGAACTGTAGAGCTGTTTTTCTTTATTGAAAAGGTTTTTTTTAAAGAAAAGTTTTATTTGGGTTTTCACACATACAAAATACAAGTAAAACATCTTTTTTGAAAATAGCATGGTCCTGGGTTGAACTTCTTTATACAGACACAAAAGTCAATTTCATGCTCCTTTTTGTATTCTATTCCATATCTTATACTATTTTACATTTTCTATATAGTTTTTCCCCTCTTTTGATTTTCTTGATTTTAATTTGATTATCTCATCTCAATTCAAATCATTAAATTTATACTTTTGTTTGTTCTGTTTCAATTTCATATTATCTTTTCTCATTAAACAAGTTTTCTCCTGTAGTTTCTAATTGGAGGATGACACCTTTGTATCTTTTAATTACATCCATTCAACTCTTATTTAAACTTCAGTATATACCTTAAGGTTATGACCTTCAATATAATACATAATACATAACTTCCAATCAAATTCTGCTTGGTACATTCTTATAATACACACTAAATTCTTTAAAAAAAATATTGTAAATATATGTAATTATAAACCCTCATTCTGTTCCAGTTTAGTTCTATTATTAATAATCATTAAAATCTTAGCATCTTTAACACTTCTTTTCAATTAAATATCATACTTCTTTAAAAACACATATAATCTCCATAATTAATATTTCTCTTATTTCTCTTCACCTATGTTTTATAAATCATTAAATATACCTTTTATTACATTTATTTATTGACAAGCATTCCACTGAATTATGATAGCTATTTTATCAGACATTTTCATACATTGTTTCATCATACATTGTTTCATATTTTCTGAAATTATTTCTGTTCTATATGTAAAGTGGGTGACTCCAAATCTACAAACCTGATTGGTCAATAAAATGAACATTGGATTGGTTCACTAGGAACCAATCCAAAGAGCTGCTAAAAGGCGGCAAATCTAAACAACTGCCATTGGCTGCAAGCAGGCAAGCCAGCCTGTATAAAAGGCTGGCCTCAGCTTCAGCCAAGTGTTCCTATTTACTAACTAGTTGAAGAATAAAGTATTTGTTGTTGGAACCCGGTCTACCTCGTGTGTTTTCCGAACAAAACACTGGCGACGAGGGTGGGATCGTCCTGAACGGAAAAACCTGCACGCGGTGATAAGAAGTCCAGATTACAACCAAGATGTCTGGAAACAACGCACTGCCCGCACCCTTCAATCCCAACGAAGAGGATTGGGATTCCTATGCTGATCACTTCCAAATGTATTTGGAGAGCAATGAAATGGAAGGCATTTCAGAGCAACGCAAGAGAGCTGTGTTCCTGATGCACTGCGGGCCAACAGTTTTTAAGATGGCAAAGGCCCTTGCGAAGCCCCGGGACGTTAAACAACTAACGTGGACAGAATTGCAAAGACTCCTCAAAGCACACTACGCTCCGATGGTGTCTAACTTAATAAAGCGACACGAATTTTACTGCAGAGACCAGAGAGAGGGAGAGACCGTCGCCGATTTCATCGCTGCCCTCAGACAAATAGGGGGTGAGTGTGAATTTTTGAACATAGACGAGGCAATGAGGGATCGCGTGGTGCTGGGCCTGAGAGACTCGACCGCACAGAGTAAATTGCTCAACAAACCCAACATCACCGTTACCGAAGCCATCGTGGAAGCCACAGCCGCTGAAGCCGCAAAAAAATCTGCCGTAGCCATTAAAAAGATGAACACGCACAGCGAAGAAACACCAACCAAAGACAGAAAGCACCCTGCCACCACAACCCACTACGAAGAGTCGGGTGAAACAATTGAATCGAGCGAAGAGGACGACGAGGTCCACCGTTTGCTCACGAACAAAAAAGAGCGCGAAAGGAGAAATTGGTGGGAATGCGCTGGCTGCGGAGGAAACCATCCCTGAGCCGAATGCAGATTTCTCGATGCCATCTGCCGGCATTGCAAAAAACGAGGGCACATCGAGAAGGTCTGCAGGAACAAAAAATACTACAGCCTGACGAGACGCAGAAATTCCCCAACACGAGCCGAGCCTAAACGAGCCAAGAGAAAGTGGCAACAAGAGAAGCGAGCCAATACACACCAAACTGTCATTATACAGAGCGCTCAGACGGAAAGTGGAAAAAAAATTAAAGTCATCGTGAAAATCGAAGGAAAACACTGCAAGATGGAAGTGGACTCGGGGTCCTTCCTCTCCATGGTATCGTGGGACACAATAAAACAGCTAGTCCCAGGTATCAAACCCAAAGAATTGAAGAAGCAGCACCTAACCCTCAAGGACTATCAGGGAAACCAAATCCCTGTGGTAGGCATGGGACAATTCCGAGTCGCCTACAAACATCACGTCAAGGTGCTTCCGCTGACTATAGTCAACCAAGACAGACCAAGCCTCCTGGGCATCGAATGGTTCGCGCCATTGGGCATCGGGATGACCGGGGTCGATCGAGTGACTACAACCGGCTGGGAAGACGACCTCATCCGAGAATTCCAAGACGTTTTTGACGGCTCACTTGGCAAGTATCGGGGAAATCCCATTTCTTTCAATCTAAAACCCCAAATAGCCCCACGAAGAATAAAAGCCAGGCGAGTTCCTTTTGCACTAAAGGCAAAAATAGAGGAACAGCTGGACAAATTAATAGCCCAAGGGGTGTTAGAACCTGTGGACCATGCCAAGTGGGAAACGCCTATTGTCACACCCGTTAAACCTGACGGGTCCATCAGAATCTGTGGTGACTATAAGGCTACCCTGAACCACGCATTACAACCAAGCGCATACCCGGTGCCAGTAGTCTAGCATTTGCTTCATTCCCTGGGAAAAGGCAAAGTTTTCGCCAAACTCGACTTGGCACAAGCCTATCAACAACTCCCAGTGGACCCAGAAACAGCAGAAGCACAGACTATAGTCACCCATAAGGGCGCATTCAAATGTCACCGGCTCCAATTTGGAGTAAGCGTGGCCCCTGGCATCTTCCAGAGTCTGATGGAACGCCTTTTAAATGGCATACAAGGAGTCGTTCCCTATTTTTACGACGTCCTAATCTCGGCCAGAGATGAAACTCAATTAAGGAACAGACTCAAAGAAGTATTAACTAAGTTTAGGGAATCTGGCCTCAAGGTAAATAGAGAAAAGTGCTGTTTAATTAAGAACAGTGTCGAATTCCTGGGCTACTCAATAGACGGAGAGGGTATCCACCCCACAGACAAAAAAGTTAAAGCAATCAAAGACGCTCCTGAACCAAGAAATAAAACCGAACTACAAGCATTCTTAGGATTAATTAATTTTTATAACGTGTTCCTGCCAAACAAAGCCACTATAGCAGAACCGTTACACCGTCTGCTAGACAAAAAGGCAACTTGGACTTGGGGTTACAAAGAAAAAAAAGCCTTCCAAAATATTAAAAGCTTGCTAACATCAACAAACGTTCTCATCCAATTTAGCAACACTCTGCCATTAACAGTGACCTGCGACGCCTCACCATATGGAGTAGGTGCCATCCTGAGCCACCAACTAACTGATGGCAGAGAAGCACCCGTCGCATATTACTCGGAATTGGCGGAATTACAGCCAATTGGACAGGGAAGCTCTAGCAATTGTCGCTGGAGTAAAACGCTTCCACGAATACTTATATGGGCGGACTTTTCAAATCATAACGGACCACAAACCACTAATGGGGATTTTGGCGGGAAACAAGCCAACACCTAATATACTGTCCCCAAGAATGACGAGATGGTCAGAGTTCCTAGCAGCTTATTCCTACACTCTGACACATCGGCCAGGGAAACAAATTTCCCATGCGGACGCTTTGAGCAGAGCACCCTTACCAGCAACCGACGAAGACCCGGCACCAGCGATGACAACGCTACAAATCGAGACTTGCCTCGATCTACCCATATCAGCGTATGATGTCGCCAGAGCCACCGCGAAAGACTCATTGACTGCCCGCGTTCTTAGCTGGGTAGGTAAAGGCTGGACGGAGAATAAAAAAACTGAAAACTTTAAACCTTTCCGGTCCAGACAGACTGAACTTTCAATCCAAAAGGGGTGTTTATTGTGGGGTGATCGGGTAGTAATCCCTGCCAAATTACAGCCCAGGGTACTTAAGTTGTTACATGAAGGGCACCCGGGAATGGTTAAGATGAAAAGCCTTGCCAGAAGTTATGTTTGGTGGCCGGGTATTGATAAGGACATAGAGTATTGGGTAAGCTCATGCCACAAATGCCAGGCAATTAGACCATCCCCACCAAAAGCACCCGTTAAGGACTGGGAAAACCCTCGGGGACCTTGGTCAAGAATACACATTGATTTCGCGGGTCCTACCAAGGGGCATACCTTTCTGATTGTCGTTGATGCCTATTCAAATTGGCTTGAAGTAAAAGTTATGCCATCAACGACAACAGAAACTGTAATTAAAAAGCTGGACAACCTTTTTGCCACCCATGGCATACCGGACGTTCTTGTCTCAGATAACGGGCCACAGCTAACCAGCATACCATTTGAGCAATACCTAGCCTCCCTAGGTATAAGACATGCCCTAACCGCGCCGGCTCACCCGGCTGCGAACGGCAGGGCTGAGAGAATGGTCCGGTTTACTAAAGAAGGTTTGGAACGAATGGACGCTGGAGATGTCCAACAGAAAGTAAACCGTTTGCTCACACTCCAGCACATAACACCCAGTACCATAACCAATAAGTCCCCAGCAGAATTACTCATGGGGCGAATATTAAGATCTCACCTTGATAGGTTACACCCAAATTTTACCCCAAAAAACCCCCCTGACTCCTCTACACGGTTCAGACAATTCGAAATAGGCGATTTGGTACACGCTAAAAACTTTACCGGGGACCCGGTATGGCTACCAGGACAGATTATCCAAATTACAGGCCCCAAATCCTACCGATTAAAATTAGATGATGGCAGGGAATGGAAGCGGCACATAGACCAGCTTCGATCTCGAATTATAGAGAGAACCACAGACTTACAAACATTCACCGAAAAAACCGGCGAATTGCAAACCAAGGTGGGGGGGGGAAGGCGAGAAATAAATAAAGAACTGTTTAAAACCAAACCCAATGAAACATACGAACAAAAAGAGCAAATAAAAGACTCACTGTTTGGAGAGACTTGCTAAAAGAGCCCATCGGAAGGGGCCAGCCAAGCCAGCTCGACCTGCCCAGAGGAAACGGGAGGGAGCGGCAAAACCGTCAGCCTAAGAAACTCAGGCGGCGGTAAAATGGCTGACTCACCCTTCCAGACGGTTCCAGGGAGAAGGACGGACGACACAGCAGCCCCATCCGAACCGGTCGAAGTCTGCACTAAGAATGAACCGCGCAAGTCAAGTCGAGTCCGGAAAAGCCCCGCCTACCTGCGAGACTCCGTCACCACGTAGGACTGAACTAAGGGGGGAGGGGTGTTCTATATGTAAAGTGGGTGACTCCAAATCTACAAACCTGATTGGTCAATAAAATGAACATTGGATTGATTCACTAGGAACCAATCCAAAGAGCTTCTAAAAGGCGGCAAATCTAAACAACTGCCATTGGCTGCAAGCAGGCAAGCCAGCCTGTATAAAAGGCTGGCCTCAGCTTCAGCCAAGTGTTCCTATTTACTAACTAATTGAAGAATAAAGTATTTGTTGTTGGAACCCGGTCTACCTCGTGTGTTTTCCGAACAAAACAATTTCTGTTTCTAATATAACCATACTATCTTTTGTACCTTTGCAGAATCCCTTTTTCCATTAAATTTTCACCCATTATCTCTAAATAGGCCCTGTTTCTCTGTATTTTGTCCTTTATGACTTCTTTTCCTTTCTTTCTTCCCTCACATCTTCTCCCTCTCCTTTTTACCCCCTTGTCTCTCTATTTCTAATTTTCTCTTCTGCATTTCCCTCTTCTGTTGCTTTCTGATTTTATACTTATTTTTCACTCATTTTTTTTTTTTGGAGTTGTTTTTCCCAATCTTAAGCTTTCCATTCTCTTTCCCCCCCTTTCCTTTTTTTCCCCCATCTAAGATTACTTGTTCATTAAAGATGGCTTCTTCTTTGTCACAATCTTCTTGTTCAGCAGGCATTTCTTGTTGTTTCTCATAGTTCCAAATCTCCATTTCTAAAAACTGAAATACGAAGCCAAAAGAACCTCTCCCTTCTCGTGCATCTTCTTTGTACTTTTTAAGTTCCATTTTCAGTTCTTCTAAAAGTGAAGCCATTTTAAAAAGTTTTAAACAACCACCCAATTGATTTTAATCATTCAAAACAATAATCAAGAATCCAGAAATCATCAAGTAATCCAGATAGTCTCGAGTTATATCTTCTTATTTCTTTTTCAACCTGGGATTTTTGTTGCAATATTTCAGTTAGAATGTATCTTTTGGAAGTCTTGTTGAGATTTTACTATAAGTTCTTTTTTCATTCCAGGCAGTCTCCTCCCTTCCAGATCCTGCCCTTTTATTCTTTTTCTTTCCTTTCCTGTTTTCAAAAACTTTTGCTTATCCAGAAATCTTTATTATCCCTTTGACTTTTTATTTTCAGCATTAAATGCCTATTGATGTCAAAGTGGATTTTTTTCCAAGTTTTTACTGAAGTCTCTTAGCTGTCAGTATAGGAAAAAGATAAAAAAAAACCCAAATCTTTTCCCTTTTCTCTCTCCTTCGCAGCTTAAAAATCTTCTCAGGGAACAATGTCATTGTTTTTTAATAGTTTAAATTCCAGGGTACCTTATTTGTTGCTTTTGCTGTTTGACCCATCAACCAAAACTTTCTCTTCTTATCTTCCTCCTGCACATTCTTTCCTGGTCACGTTTTTCTTTGTGGTGGCCATTTCTGATCACTGCTGCAACTGCCTTTGGGAAAGGGAGTAATGGCCAATTGGGAAGGAGAGATGCGGCTCTCCTCAACCCTGCAGGCAGTCTCCCCTCTCTTCACCACCTCTATGGGGTGGCTTAGCCCCGAAACCAGCCGGCGAGCATGGATCGAAGCCTCGCAGAGATCAGGTTTCAGTCTGTTGCTGAAGAAGCTCAAACCGGAAGCCTTTATTGAAAAGTTTTATGTACAAGATGAAAAGGTTTATGCATTATATTGATTTACCCCCCTTTTCCTTCCTTACCTATTACTCATGAAGCTGGCTTAAGTTTCATTTCCTTCTGAGAAACATGTTTTTAGTTTATCTTAACTAGTATCAGATGAACAGAAGCACTTTTATTTCTTAGACTGTTGGCACAGGTCAGCTGTAGGAGCTCTTATTATTGACTTAAACATTGACTAAAGTCCATAATTAAGAAATGAGCTGTATATTCACTACTTTATTCCTTCCTACATGGGGACAATTATAAGGCTCAATGTGAAACCAAGAGTTTTGTTACCCTATAAATGATTGGATTGATTGTTTTCTTAATAAAATATATCTTGTTTTCTGTTTGCCACCTCTTGCTGCCATACTGGTTGTAATAATAAAAAAAAAGTTATACATTTCTACTAAGAAAGTTAGGAACTTTAGAGAGTTGAGTTACTATTAATTGTTCTCAAGGGGAAAAAAAGTTTCTCTATCTTGAGAAATAAAACTGCACCAAAAATACTGGCTGCAGCAAAAGAACAAAACTCTCAAAACATCAAAGGTGGCATTCAGCAGGTTCTGACCAGTTCTGGAGAACTGGTAGCAGAAATTTTGAGTAGTTTGGAGAACCGGCAAATTCCACCTCTGACTGGTCCTGCCCCCATCTTCTCTGCCTCCTGAGTCCCAGCTGATTGGCTGGATCTTCTTTTGTTGCCCTGCACAGGAGAACAGAGCTGGAAAGCAGGTTAGAGGGTTGGGGAGGGAATGGGATTTTGCAGTATCCTTCCTCTGCCACGCCCACAGAGCTGATAGCAATTTTTTTTTTTTAAACCCACCACTGCAAAACATGATTAATTAAACAATTCCAATCTAGAAAGAGCAAGCTTTGTGAATGCATTGAAGCTTATGGTACTCTGGGTTATCAACAATGTAACATATTCACTGACTCAATATTTAATGTATATTCTTTTAAAGAAAATCATAGCTTTTTTTTAGTGAATGCTTTCAATCAGGTAACCAAAATTTATGCAAAATATGAACTGAGATTGAAATTGATCTAAGTTAGCTACTTCCTTCAAGAGTATTTGAAGATGATGTCATATGTCCTTGCATATCATGTTGAAGAAAACCACTCTTTTGTTTCCTGTATAAATTTCTATGTAGCTTATTTTTTATCATTTTAATAAAAGACCTAAATCATTTTAGATCTTCCAAAACAATTGACACAAATTACTATGATTAATAAAGAATGCAGACATTTGTTCAAATTCCTTCAGGTATCTTGTCCACATACTGTGAGATGTGTTGGGAGAATTAAAATAGCCATCTCTTCTAAATGGTGATGCAAGACTCATCACAACACACCAAGCAAACCATAACAGCAGACTGGTCCTATTTTGGGATAGTCAAACTAGCACTTCAACTGCCCCAGTGTGCGATTTTCTTTCCCTGTTTTCTCCCCATTAAAAAAAAAAAATTTAGAACAACATCTAAATCAGGAATGTCCAACTCGATTTAATTGAGGATCTCATCAGAGTTGTCTTTGACTTGGGGGGGGGGCAGGGGGCCGTGGCCAGGGTGGGCATCATCAGTTCGATGTCACTTGTCTTGGGGGCACCTGGGGCTGCCTGAGCACTCTGCCAGTGAAAATGGGCTGCCAGTGAAAATGAGTTTTCAGCTGCAACAGCCTCCTGCAACCTTCTGACAACAAAAACAGAGCTTGGAAGGGCCACCCATGACCCTCCCAACCTCCGTTTTTGTTGGCAGAGGCACCACAGGTTGGTCCTTTGATTTTTTCCAAGGTGGCCCTGCTGGCCAGATCTAAGCAGCCCAGAGACTGATTCTGAGCCCTAAGATCTTGAATTTGATACTCCTGATCTACATCATTGTCTTCTTGGAAGAATTTACAGGCAGAAACTATACATGGCTGAAATAGCTTCTTGTTCCTGGGTATAATAAAGAGTGAGTGTGACATTTGCAGTTGGTATGAGAGTTTGTTTAATCAATGAAGATTCCACCCCCTCCAGCATTGTAGAAATAAGATGTGGCACGTGTATCACACAATCCCGATGTGAATAGCATGGTGCTCTCTATAAATAGATTGCGGGGTTTGGGGTCAGTAATAGTAACAAAATCACTAATTATAATAAATTGCTGAATTCAATTCCATAATCCTCACTGTAGGTTTATTATAATAGCTAATTATAACTTTGCTTTAACAACTGGGGGGGGGGGGGAAGAGCTTTCAGAGCAATGATTTTAAGAGCTTGTTGGAGCAATTTCCAAGAGTGTTTGACTTTCAAATATAGCTCTTATTAAAAAGTAGTAGAAATGAAACAGATGCTTGTTATTGATTTACTAATTCAAATCTGATGCTTAAATGAAATTCTTGGAGAGGAGAAAAAAATAGGACAGAATGATGACAAGTCTAGGAATGTGCTAAGCAGGAAAGATAATTAGATTCTGCTGCTTTAAAGACTAAAAATGCCAAGGTAAATTGGTAATTTGGGCTTTGTGGGCAACCCATTGTAATTTCCACATTCCTTTCAATAGGCTTCTAGATCAATCTCTTCTCCTAGGTATTCATCAGAATTATTGCTCTGTAGTACCCTCTGTCAGTGTTATGTACATACATATACATACATAAATGTTCATTTGAGATGTATGAACTCCAATTCCCAGAATTCCTTAGCCACTTTGAGTCCATATATCTCATAGGTGGTCAGGCTGAGAAACACTGCCCTAGACCCTTTTGGTTCATCTTTTTGAAGATTGGAACATTTGTCCTCTCCCATTACTGTTTGAGAAAATAGTGATGGCGTCTTCTCATTGATTTGGAAGGTCCACTTTAGAACCTTCCTTGAAAGTGATGCAGATTATAGCTTTCATCCTCTTCTACATTTCTTATTTTTCTCTAGAGCAGGAATTCCCCATTTTAAGACATGTAGACTTCAACTACATGTTATGGTTTTCCCAGTTGCAATGAACAGCTGTCAAAGTTGGACCATAAGAAAGGCTGAAAGAATTGAGGCCTTTGAACTATGGTGCTGCAGAAGACTCCTGGAAGTCCCTTGGATTGTAAGGCAATCAAACCAGTTAGTCCTAGAGGAGACTGCTCTTTAGAAGGCCAGATCCTGAAGATGAAACTCAAATACTTTGGCCACCTAGTGAGAAGGAAGGACTCACTGGAGAAGAGCCTAATGCTGGGAAAGATTTAGAGCAATAGCAAAAGGGAGAATGAGGTGGCTGTCACTGAAGCAGTAGGCATGAGCTTAAATGGACTCCAGAAGATGGTAGAGGACAGGAAGTTTGTTGTCCATGAGGTTGCAATGGGTCAGACACGACTTTGAAACTAACAACCATAACCACAACAATAACAAGACTTCAACACTCAGAATTGCCCAACCAGCAAGTCCACATATCTTAAAGTTTTCAATATGGGGTATCTTTATGCTGGAGTGCTTCCATATGACCTCAGGTTTCATTGTATTTGCAATCACCAATCCTTCAAACCAGCTTAAAATAATTATCTTCACTAACAGGCAGGGAATACCATGAGCCAGCTGGTTTCCCTTCCAGCTAATCCATTTCAGAATTTTTAAAAGATGGGATTCAAAGAGTAAATGGTCTCTGAGACACAATAGGTCCTAGAAAAAAAAAAGAGGCTTCACCCCAGAGGTGGTATTTAGCAGGTTCTGACCAGTTCTGGAGAACTGGTAGCAGAAATTTTGAGTAGTTCGGAAAACCGGCAAATACCATCTCAGGCTGCCACACCCACCAAGTCATGCCCAAAGAACCTGTAGTAAATTTTTTTGAATCCCACCACTGCTTCACCCCCATTTAATATTCAAAAGGAAAATATATTGCTTGCATTTCTTTACGCATTCATGCTGTGTATGTCTGCCTGACCCTTTGCAGAAAGGAAAAAAAGAGCAGCTGCTGTATGGGGAAGCCACAAAGCAGAATGCCTTTGGTTTGATTAAAATGCCTCTCTGAGTTGTGATCTGGAAGAATAGCATGGCTGTGCTTTTGTGTCCAGCTGCCTTTCACAAAAGCTCCAACTATGATTGAACCCAGAGGCAGATGGAGTGACGGACAGGGTTATTTGTTTTTCTTTTTGAGCAACTAGTTGTCTTTCCACTAATGTTCACTCTTATGTTTACCAGCTAAAGGGCTTTGTTTAACTGTATGTGTTTTTACATTTCTGACATCCCGCCCTGTGCATTTTGCTCAAGGCAAGAAAGGGTGATAGCTTCCTTATCATTATTCACGTCCTTTCTACTCTGTGAAATGTATGGATCTAAACTTACTCATTTTATAATAAACAACTCTTGGTGAGTTGGGTGGGAATATACCAGTTATTGTCAGAAATTCAGGAGGAAAAACATCTCTCTTAGCTGGTACATCAAAAAGGATTATAGATGTGGGTACACAGGCACCTATATATACATATATGAGGTTGTGCATTTGTATGTGCACACACATGTCAATGGATGGACCTACATATAAATAGAATTAGGTACCATCAAAACAATCTGATAGTGACTGGACAATTTCTCTACATGATGAGCTATCTCACGAGCAAACTTCCAGTAATCTCTTTGGCCACCTATTATAATAACAATCACAATATTTATTAAATGTATATATTACCTGATGCCCAAAGAAGTTATTTCTTGTTTTCTACTTCTTCTACATGCTCAACCTTATCAAAATCTTTTAAAAGTTTATTATTCATTCTTTTAAATTATTCTGCTTGTTGATCATCTTTTTAAAGGAGTAGTCAACCTTTATTTGGTCCAGGTTTGATTTGTTGGTTCCCCTTAAAAATTCTTCATTAAAATATCTACCTTCTTTTTCTTTTGCTCTGGGTATAACTTTAATTGCCATACATTGCCACTTAAATGACCTTAACTTTTATGATCTGAATTGTTCATTGCTTTCCTATGTTCAGTTAATCTTCTTTTTGCCCGTCCAGCATATTGTTCTTATAAATGCTTAGTATGTATTATATTATAGAATGTATTTTTATTTATGTATATGTATATGTACATATACATGTACATGTATGTATTAACTGTGTGTGTGTGTCTAAACACACATGCATATATCCTTACATATATTATTTTTCTGTCATACACATACAAACAAAAACACAATCTATTTACAAACACCCTCCTAAATTAATCTTTGCATGGATATCTTAAATTATTCCTATTTCCACTAGTGAAAAAAAAATCAGGAATAATGCAGTTAATTGTATTAACAGGCATACCTCTGTGATAATAGCATACAAACTTGGATCTAAGGATAGCTACATTTAAAGAAATTTTTCATCCATACTGAAGGTATGTATTTATTAAGGAGCATGACACACAAAACTTGTCTTAGGGAAAGATTTAGAGGAAAATGAATAAGAATTCTTTAGCTATTAAAAAAACAAAGTTGTGGTGGGATAATATGGGAAAAAGTTGACACTGATGTAGCTCATAGATATTTTTATATCAACATGGATAGGAATGTTTTCTAAAAACATTATATCCTCTATATATGGATCAGCTTATTTTTACATACATTCAGTTACATACGTTTCATTAACAATGCTCACTTTTTTTAAAAGGCTGGTCTGCATTGCATTCTACAACACCTTGAATCTCCAAATACCTACGCAAGGGTCCTCTTTGTAGACTTCAGTTCAGCATTCAATACCATCATTCCAGACATTCTTCTAAGTAAATTAAACCAACTAGCGGTACCTGAACACACTTGTAAGTGGATCATAAGCTTCCTGACAGACAGGAAGCAGCAGGTGAAGCTAGGCAGAATCACATCCAATACCTGTACAATCAGCACAGGGCCCTCCCAAGGCTGTGTGCTATCTCCACTTCTCCCTATATACCAATGACTGCATCTCAAATGATCCATCTGTTGAAATACTGAAGTTTGCTTATGAAACAACAGTGATTGGTCTCATTCGAGACAATGACAAATCCGCATACAGACAGGAGGTACAACTTGCTTTGTGGTGTAATGGGAACAATCTGGAACTGAACACACTCAAAACCGTAGAATTGGTGGTAGACTTTAGAAGTAACCCTCCCATACTACCACGTCATACAATACTAGACAACATAGTATCAACAGTAGAGACCTTCAAATTTCTAGGTTCTACTATAGATGACCTAAAAATCATATGACCTAAAATGGACACCTACCATCAAAAACGTCATCAAAAAAGTACAACAAAGAATGATCTTTCTGTGCCAACTCAGAAAGCTCAAATTGCTCAAAGAGCTGCTGATCCAGTTCCACAGAGGAATTATTGAGTCACTCATCCGCACCTCTATAACTGTCTGGTTTGGTTCTGCAACCCAACAGGACAGACACAGACTTCAGAGGTTAATTAGGACTGCAGAAATCAAGGACGTGTACACTGCATGAGTCAAAAAGAGGAAATATGTGAAAATATTTACAGATCCCCTCACATCCTTGACATAAACTGTTTCAACTCCTTCCCTCAAAATGATGCCATAGAGCACTACACACCAGAGCAATTAGACACAACAACAGTTTTTTCCCCAAAAGCCATCACTCTGCTAAACAAATAATTCCCTCAACACTATCCAACTATTTACAAAGTCTGCACTACTATTATTATTAATCTTCTCATCACTCCTTCTCATCCCTCCCTCCCACTTGTGATTATATATGACTGTAACTTTGTCACTTATATCCTTAAGGCCTGATCCCACTGCACTTATGGATGTAAAGAGGATGTAAAATGTTAAAAAAAGCTTGCCATCCGTTGGAAAATGCTATGCATCCGTTGTGTACTAATTGCATACGTGTTTCATACGCTCTATTCGTCGAGCATCTGTCCACTGCAATTTCATATGTGCAAGAAGTTTTGAGCTGCACAAAACTTTGTGAATGGATGAACTTTCCGCCGCATACGATGTACATCTGTGACATATACGGGCAACAAACGTTCTACGTCCGTTATCATCTGTTACACGTCTGCTGTATCCTCTCTGCATTCTCTGGCCATCCCCTCAACTCACATCCGCTGAAGCTGAGAATGGAAAGAGGGAGAAAAAAAAAGGTACACAGAATGTCTACATAGCGTTAGTAGCACGGAAATAGAAAGGATGTAAGCGTATGCATCTCATATATAAAGTATTCAAAATGGACAAAACATTTGTATCTGGGATGTGTCTTGTATATTTAGGATGTCTGGAGTATGTCTAGAGTATGTAGAAGGACACTTAGCGGACAACCAATATTTTCTATAAAAAGGGGGAGAAAATCATCTGGATCTCAGTATGAGTCCAGCAGCCGTGGTGTACAGACCTCTTCACCCTTGGTCTTGGTCTTCAACATCATCAATTCTTCTCCACCATGGATGATGACACAATCCTCATGATAGCTGTGTTCATTCATCACCAGAACCAAAACCTGTTCAGACTGTTTCAAGTTTTATACAGAAGGAGAAGAAGGAGACATCCAAGAGCTGTGTGGGTCGGAGGATGGATCATGAGAAGAATGGAGTTTGTACTGTATGACCAGTTGATGGTGGAGCTGAGGAATGAAGACCCTCATGCATTCTAGAACTTCATGAGGATGCCACCAGCCATGTTTGACGAACTTGTAGAGCGTCTGAGACCCAGGTTGACCAAGCCTAGCACCAACTTCCGTCCCAACCTGGACATTGGCCTGAAGGTGGCACTGACTCTGTGGCACCTGGCCTCTGGAACCACATACAGAAACATGCAGTATGTGTGGAGGCTGCCACACAACAGCATCAGCAAAGTGGTCAGAGAAGTGGTGCAGGCCATCATCAAAGAATACGTGGAGGAGCTCCTCAAGTGCCCCACCACTGAACAAGGCTGGAGAAAACTTGCAGAAGAGTGGTATCAGTGGTGGAACTTTCTCCACACCATTGGAGCCATAGATTGGAAGCACGTGGCCTGTAAAGCTCCAACCAAGTCAGGGTCCACTTATTACAACTACAAAGGCTTCTTCAGCATCATCCCCTTTGCCATGGTTGATGCTGACTACAGGTTCATCTACATCGATGCTTCAGGCAACGGGTCAGCTTCAGATGGCTAGATATACAATGCAAGTGACCTCAAGGATGGGCTGGAACGCAACCTCATCATGGGTTTTCCAAATCCAGACCCCCTACCCAATGACACACAAGATGTGCCCTACTTCATCATGGGGGATGACGCGTTCTCCCTCAGAACCTACCTCATGAAGCCCTACACTTCAAGATACCTCACCCGTGAAGAGAGGATCTTCAACTACAGGCTGTCCAGGGCAAGGCGGGTGGTGGAGAACGCCTTTGGCATCCTGGCCAACAGGTTCCAGGGACTTCTCACCACCATGCAGCATTGCCCAGAGACCGTGAGGAGGATCATGGAAGCTTGCTGCATCCTGCACAATCTCATGCGCACCCGCGACCCAGTATTGCAGAACAGACTTGTTGACCATCAACAAGGGAATGGGGACATGGAGACTGGTGAATGGAGGCAAGGATGTAACCTGATAGACACTGTGGATGTGCAAGGCCCCAGCAGAGCTTCA
>BLBF01000022.1:1694015-1705712 GCA_015471245.1 Laticauda colubrina | reverse complement strand
ACCCTGAGGGACCTGCCCGAGGCCCAGTACCAGGTGATGAAGCAGAAGATCACAGCACTTCTGCACAACCCTCAAGGCCCATCTGAAGCTGCTCCTACCCAGTCCTGGTCTGCTCCTCCACCCCAGACGATGTCACAGCCCTTCCACGGCTTTCAATAGCCCCTCACCTACCAAGGCTACGACTACCGGGACTACCCATAGCAGAAGCAGAACTTCCCAGCCCAGGCCCAGGTTCATCACATGCCACAGATGCCAGTCCTCACCCAGCTGCAGACCAGACAGCCCCACTAAACTCCTCCTTCCTCCACCCAACAGACAAGCCCATCAATGGACAATCTGTCATCAGTATTGGGCCTGACATCTCAAGTCCTTGATGAAGGGCCTCTCAACCTCACGGGACTGAGTCAGCTCTCTGAGAGCTTCCTGAACACACCATCCCCTGTTCTACCCTCGAGGCCAAGCACCCCAATGGTGCCTCAGACCAGCACTCAAGCCACAGCCACTTCCACAGTCCCTGCCCACTTAACAGCTGAGACCAGGGACATGACTCAGATTGACTGAGAATAGTGTCAGACACTGAGTTGTACTTGTTAAGTTTATGTTTGCTTAAGACACTTTACTTGGTTCATTTTGCTTTTTTAATAAAGTCATAAAGTTTACCTAAGAAAGTTAATAAAGGTTATCTTTGCTGAACACACTTAATACAGTTTACTTGGTTCATTTGGCTTATTTAATAAAATCATAAAGTTAAGAAAGTTAATAAAGGTTATTTTTGCTAAAGACACTTGTTTCATTTTTTTACTTAATAAAGTGTTGGTGAAAACTTTGAAAACATGGTTAAGCCTTTGCATGATTTTGGGATAGATAAGGATAGTTGTGGGGTAGATAAACCTCCAGTGCAAGCATAGTGGGACTGTATGGTCCACCCTCCCAGCTGCCACACATATGGACCTTTATTATCAATAACAATTTATTCATTGATCAACACATTTTAAAATAAACAAAGCTCTTTATTAATGTTCTATTCATTGTAGGACCACCCAACATACATGGCACAATCTCATCAGTGTTATGCAGCAGTCTCAAGGAAGCATCCATTAAGCATCTATCATCCTGTCTTGCCACTCCATTGCTCCAGCTGGGGAGTTGCACCAATGTCTCAGTAGGTTGTATTGCTCTTTCCCTTCACGTGAAGCTCTGCTGGGGCCTTGCACATCCACAGTGTCTATCAGGTTACGTCCTTGCCCCCATTCACCAGGCTCCATGTCCCCATTCCCTTGTTGAAGGTCCACAAGTCTGTTCTGCAACACTGGGTAGCAGGTGCGCATGAGATTGTGCAGGATGCAGCAAGCTTCCACGATGCTCCTCACAGTCTGTGGGTGATGCTGCATGGTTGTGAGAAGTATCTGGTACCTGTTGGCCAGGATGCCAAAGGCGTTCTCCACCACCCGTCTTTCCCTGGACAGCCTGTAGTTGAAGATCCTCTCTTTACGGGTGAGGTATCTGGAACTGTAGGGCTTCATGAGGTAGGTTCTGAGGGAGAACGCGTCATCTCCCATGTTGAAGTAGGGCACATCTTGTGTGTCATTAGTTAGGGGGTCTGGACCTGGAAAGCCCATGATGAGGTTGCGTTCCAGCCCATCCTTGAGGTCACTTGCATTGTATACCTGGGCATCTGAAGATGACCCGTTGCCTGAAGCATCGATGTAGATGAACTTGTAGTCAGCATCAACCATGGCAAAGGGGGTGATACTGAAGAAGCCCTTGTAGTTGTAATAAGTGGACCCTGACTTGGCTGGAGCTTTGCAGGCCACGTGCTTCCCATCTATGGCTCCAACGGTGTGGGGGAAGTTCCACCTCTGATACCACTCTTCTGCAAGTTTTCTCCAGCCTTGTTCAGTGGTGGGGCACTTGATGAGCTCCTCCACGTATTCTTCAGTGATGGCCTGTACCACTTCTCTGACCACTTTGCTGATGCTGTTGTATGGCAGCCTCCACACATACTGCATGTTTCTGTATGTGGTTCCAGAGGCCAGGTGCCACCGAGTCAGTGCCACCTTCAGTCCAGGGTCCAGGTTGGGATGGAAGCTGGTGCTAGGTTTGGTTAACCTGGGTCTCAGACGCTCTACAAGTTCGTCAAACATGGCTGGTGGCATCCTCATGAAGTTCTGGAATGCACGAGGGTCTTCATTCCTCAGCTCCACCATCAACTGGTCATACAGTCCAAACTCCATTCTTCTCACGATCCATCCTTGGACCCACACAGCTCTTGGACATCTCCTTCTTCTCCTTCTGTATAAAACTTGAAACAGTTTGAACAGGTTTTGGTTCTGGTGATGAATGAGCGCAGCTATCATCTGGACTACGTCATCATCCATGGTGGAGAAGAATTGATGATGTGGAAGACCAAGACCAAGGGTGAAGAGGTCTGTACACCATGGCTGCTGGACTCATACTGAGATCCAGATGATTTTCTCCCCCTTTTTATAGAAAATATTGGTTGTCCGCTAGGTGTCCTTCTACATACTCTAGACATACTCCAGACATCCTAAATATACAAGACACATCCCAGATACAAATGTTTTGTCCATTTTGAATACTTTATATCCGAGATGCATACGCTTACATCCTTTCTATTTCCATGCTACTAACGCTGTGTAAACGTTCTGTGTACCTTTTGTTTCCTCCCTCTTTCCGTTTTCAGCTCCAGTGGATATGAGTTGAGGGGATGGCCAGAGGATGCAGAGAGGATACAGCGCACGTTTATCGGATGATAACAGACATAGAACATTTGTTGCCCGGATATGTCGCGGATGTACATCATAAGCGGTGGAAAGTTCATCCTTTCACAAAATTTTGTTCAGCTCAAAACTTCTTGGTCGGATGAAATTGCAGTGGATGGATGCTCGATGGATAGAGCATATGAAACACGTATGCAGTGAGTACACAACAGATGCATAGCATTTTCCAATGGATGGCAAGCTTTTTTTAACGTTTTACATCCTCTTTGCATGTTGAGGTGCAGTGGGACTGGGCCTTTACACAGAAGACATTCAGTAACGCTATCATTTAGAGTTCAGTATAAGGAATAATGGATTTAAGGAAGCCAAAAGTTATTTCAATACTAAAACAAAAATTCCTAGCTTTTTAAAAGCTAAAGGAACCAGTTACTGAGGAAAGACTACTTCATTTGTTGTGTTTAAGCAAAGATGAAATAATCATCTGGCAGGGATTCCTTAATCTGTATTCTAGCAGAAAAGGGATGACTGATGTGCTAAATGACTCTTTCTAGTTTTAAAATTCTGTAATTTGAAATAGTGTACCTGGAGTAACACAGAATTAACAAGTGTAAGATTTTTTAAATCTGAAAATGCAGTAAAGCACTGCTTAATAATTATAGTTTTTTTTTTCTTCTGTTGACCATGTTGATGTTGTGTTATCTATTTCAGATGACAAAAGTTCATCATAACATGCCAACTTTGCTTAAAGAGTAACTCTGCAGATTTTCTTCTGTTTCAGTCTGCAGGATCTATACATATCAATGTTTCTAAAAAAAGGTTCCATCATACTTCTCAAATTCAACTTGGAACTGCACTATTGCATAAATAGTAATGTTATAATATTCTTAGTTTCTTAATTCTGTTTGCTGCCAATCATTCCTCTAACTGCTAAGGTTTGGCTATTCTCTTCTTCCCAATGGTTTTATATGATTTAATTTGTCATATGAATGTTAATCATGTACTATATAATGAATATCACGGAGCTATGTAACAGTTGAAATTTAACAACATGATGCTGGCCTCTATAATCCAGTTTAGAGCGCCAGCATCTTGAGTCAATCACATAAGTAATCCAGCTATATTAAAAATTGTAATTAATAAACTGAGGTCATGGTGTTTATTAGTCCATCAGCTTTGGTTAAGAAGTTATTTTAAACTTTGTAAAACAACTACTTCCTAAGCATTGGTAGATATTTTTTGAGAAAGCATTGTGTTTTTCCAGCAGAGTCATGAATATTATAATCACAATCCTATCTTTAATCATCTTGCAAAAATTAAACTGCTTAATTCAATTTACATCTCTTTGACCAACTAATCTGCTTGATTTTTCCAACCACAGTTCTCATCCCTTAAATTGCATTTCTCCTCGTCTCAGCCTCAGATCCCCACTGCTTATCATGCCACCCTTTTCTCTTGACATAGCCTCTTTTTTCTCTGTAACATAAGGTGACTTCTCAGCTATGTTTTGAATTCTAATTTTTCTCATCTCCCTTTCCCCAAGAACATGATACCTGCTGCTCTGTCTCCAAAGTTCAGTGGTGGGATTCAAAAATTTTTACTACCAATTCTGTGGGCGTAGCTTGGTAGGTGTGGCAGGGAAAGGATACTGTAAAGTCTCCATTCCCTCCCCACCTCACTAACCTGCTTTCTAGATCTGTTCTCCTGTGCAGGGCAACAAAAGAAAACCCAGCCAATCAGGTGGGACTTGGGAGACAGAGAATAGATGGGGGTGGGGCCAGTCAGAGGTGGTATTTGCCGGTTCTCCAAACTACTCAAAATTTCCACTACCAGTTGTCCAGAACTGGTCAGAACCTGCTGAATACCACCTCTGCCAAGATTGCCTTGTTACTATGCCATACAAGTGTCACTGTAGCATTTCTTGGCGTGTTTGAATACACTGGAGAACCCCTTTTGACTGGGTCTCAGTAGAACAGATCTCAAATATGTGATAAATCAGATAAGGTGATGAGCTGTCCAATCATGATACTGACATATTCCTTTGCTTCCTGTAAGTATCTACAGGTCAATATCTACAGGTTATCAGAATACACTGCTTGTCCAGTCTTGCTGCTTTTGAAGATCGGCATTGACAGAGAAATCTCTCTTGTTCAATCTGCAGCTGTGTGGCCACACTTGTACTAATACTGCAGCAAGTGCAAATTAGGCTGCCTAGCTGGAGCATAACACTAGAGGAAGCATAATGTGTGGCTGCTGATCAGTTAAAGCAGGAGATATTATGACAAAGCAGGAGCAGACATTCTTGTGTCCTCCAAATGTATTTACCTTGAAGTCCCTCTTGGGACATGGGCTTAAAAGATATTACATTGGCATCTCCTCCTGCAGTTTTATTGAGGTAATTTCATCTTTCAGTTGTTGGGCAGAGAAACACTATAAAGAAATCCCCGGATCATAATGCTGTGTTGAAATTTCTGCCATGTTTTCTGCAATAAAATCTGAAGAACTGAAGTTTTAGTAAGCTAACGAGCAGACATTTAATTTTCTGCTTTTCCTGCTTCTGCTATTTTGACATAGCTATTCAACTGACTAATAAATGCCCAAACTGTAAACATTCACATAAAAATAATTTAAAAGAATTTAGACTTTTTCAGTCCTTTTTATGTTGCAGAACACAGATTGCAAATGAAACTGAACATCTCTTTGATTTTTTTTTAAATACATATTTAAACAATATTTAAAAAGTTTGTAGGAAAAAGAACAAGTACAATGAAAAATATAAGCATGTGCCTTTAGAAGAAATGATCATTGCATAGAAATCCTGTATATGTTTTACAGGGAACAAATTATTTGCTGCAATCTAAGGCTAGGTCCCACTGGCCGACAGACGCAAAACGTATGCATAAAGGACACAGCGGATGAGCAAAATTTCGGGGGTGGCTCCATCCATTGTCATCCGCTTCAAAAAGTGGCAAAAATTTGCATAAACAGAAAAGAAAAGAACGGAAAAGAATAGACGTGGGTAGTATGTAGCGAGGATGTTAAACGGATGTTCATCAGAAGCCTAGCGGATGGAAGTGGATGACACCTCTGAAGGGGTTCCATGGGAGAATTTCGAAGCGGACGCATAGCGGATGAAGCGGATGCATCACATACGCCTAAAGGAAAGAAAGGGCATGCCACGTGGATGTATATCGGATGCAAACCGTTCACTGAGCATCCTTTCTATTTCCGTGCTAACGCTGTGTAGATATTCCGTGTACCTTTTGTTTCCCCCCTCTTTCCATTTTCAGCTGCAGTGGATGTTAGTTGAGAAGATGGCCAGAGGATGCAGAGAGGATACAGTGGACGTTTAATGGATGATAAATGGACATAAAACGTTTGTTGCTCGTATGTCATGGATTTATAGCGTACATGACGGAAAGTTCATCCGTTCACAAAGTTTTGTGCAGCTCAAAACTTCTTGAGCAGATGAAATCGCAGTGGACAGATGCTCAACGGATAGAACGTATGAAACACGTATGCAATGAGTACACAACGGATGCATAGCGTTTTCCAATGGATGGCAAGCTTTTTTTAACGTTTTACATCCTCTTTGCATCCGTAAGTGCAGTGGGACAGGGCCTTTAGATGTGAAATAAAGGCAGCTTTTCAATAAATGCTCAAACACAGACCCCAAAGTTACATATGACTTTGTTTCAAAGTTACAATGGCTGCTGTAACCTTGTGGCCATTTGTTGCATTGCCTCTGTCCCCCATTCCACCCCACTGAGTCTTGGGCCTGCTCCCTACACAGATAACAGATAATCAGAGCTGGAAGGGACCTTGTAGGTCATCTAGTCAAACCCCCCATCCAAGCAGGAGACCCTATACCATTTCTGACAAATGGCAGTCCAATCTCTTCTTGAAAGTCTCAAGTGATGGCTCTCCCACAACTTCCAAGGGCAATTTCTGTTCCATTGGTTGATTGTTCGCACTGTCAGAAAGTTTTTCCTTATTTCTCCTTGAATCTCTCCTTGTTCAGTTTCCATCCATTATTCCTTGTCTGGCCTTCAGATGCTTTAGAAAATAGCTTGACCCCTTCCTCTGCCACGCCCACCAAGCCACGCCCACAGAACCAGTAATAAAAAAAATTGAATCCTACCACTGCTGCAAATCTATATGCTCCCACCTTGCTGGTTTACGAAGTCTTTTGTTTCTTGAGGGAGAGCTAGTATCCCAGCAATTTTGCTCCAAGTTACTTCTTGATGGCTCTCTTTTTCTAAGTCCAGAGGTGGTGTTCAGCCAGTTCTGACAGGTTCTGGAGACAGGTTCTGGTAATGGAAATTTTGAGCAGTTCAGAGAACCGGCAAATACCACCTCTAGTTGGCCCCGCCCCCATCTATTTGCTGCCTCCCAAGTCCCAGCTGGGTCTTTTGTTGCCCTGCACAGGAGGATAGAGCTGGAAAGCAGGTTAGTGAGGAGGGGAGGGAATGGGGATTTTACAGTATCCTTCCCCTGGAGTGGGGTTGAAATGGAGACTTTGCAGTATCCTTCCCCTGGATGGGGTGAAAATGGGGATTTTACAGTATCCTTCCCCTGCCATGCCTACCAAGCCACATCACACCCACCAAGTGACACCACGCCCATCAAGCCATGTCCACAGAACTGGTTGTAAAAAATTTTTGAATACCACCACTGTCCAAGTCCCAAGTTAATTTTGATTGGATTTCAACTGGAATAGATGCTCGTGCTGGAGAAAATGGTAGGAGGTGATGGAACAATTGCAATTTGTTTAAAAAGGAAGGAGAACATTTCTAATAGTGGAGGGCCAAAGAGAAATGAGTGACCATGTTGAAATGGAGAGTGTTAGAGCAGGGTTTCTCAAGTTTAACAATTTGGTGGCTGGAGAATTCTGAGAGGTGAAGTTCATGCCTGGTAAAGTTGTATTGAGAAACACTACATAAGAGGGAGTGTATATATTTTTTTATATTTCCTCTTCTACTTCATGACTCTTCTTTTTTGCTATTTCTTTTACCACTCCTCTTTTTCCTGTTGCTTCTGACCATTCCTTATTTTTTTGTTCTCCTTCTTGCTAAGATAGAAGTAGCAAAGTTTGTGTGTGTGATATTGTGTGTGGTATTGTAAAGATACCAAAAAGGAAGAGACCACTCTTGAATCAAGTGTGCACATGCATTCATCAGAATTGTGTCCCTGTGTGTAAGCTCATACAACTTACAGAATATGTGTGTGTGTGTGTGTGTGTGTGTGTGAGAGAGAGAGAGAGAGAGAGAGAGAGAGAGCTTTTTGTGTGTCATTGTGTTATGACATATCTGCAGTTTGGAATCTGTGGCTTCTACTCCTGTATCTAACTATGGCAAAGGATGTTACTGGCTTTCAACCTCACAGTTTTCTATGAGCCAATTGGAGCAGCATCAGAGGTGATAGTCAGCCAGTTCTGACAGTTTCTGGAGAACCCGTAGTGGAAATTTTGAATAGTTTGGAGAGGCAGTAAATACCGCCTCTAGTTGGCCCTGCCCACATCTGTTCATTGCCTCCCGAATCCCTGCTGGTTGGAGTTCCAGCTGATCAACTAGGTCTTCTTTTGCTGCCCTGCAACAGGAGAATGTAGCTGGAAAGCAGGTTAGGGTGTGGGGAGGGAATTAGGATTTTATAGTATCCTTCCCCAGGAGTGGGGTGGAAATGGGGATTTTGTAGTATCCTTCCCCTGCCATGCCCACCAAGCCACATCACACCCATCAAGCCACGTCCACAGAACTGGTAGTAAAAAAAATTTGAATACCACCACTGAGCAGCATATTTGGCAACTCTCTCTATCCCCACAGCAGCCATTTAAAACTGGTCATATAGTTATCGTAGAAATTCTGTAAAGATTATTGATCTCTATAATATCCTAAAAGACTATTTTCAGTACTGTTTAGAGAGCACTTATTTTATAACCATATTAAGCACGGGCTTTGAATCTCTCCCCTCCTCTCTCTTTTCTTGGCTTTTATAAATAGAAATGAAATCTTTTTTTTCATCTGAAATGAAATCTTATTTTCACATATTAGATGTTTCTGAGGGCATTCTGGGAACTGAAAGCAGCTAGCTGGCCATGTCTTTACTAAAGATACAACTATTGCCTGAACAAATTCCACCCATGGTGTTTAAATTTTGTTCTTGTATAGATGGTGAAAGTATGCATATTAATCCAATGGTCTGTCTGTACAATCAGTTTATGAATATTTTTAATAGTAAATATCAAGAGGATAGATATACCATAACACAACTGTTTGCTCACAATGCCCGTGTAGAGATTGTTGTTGTTAGTTGTGAAGTCATGTCTGATCTATCATGACCCCATGGACAATGTTCATCAGGCCTTCCTGTCCTTCTGGAGTCCATTTAAGCTCATGGCTACTGTTTCCATGACTCCATCTAGCCACCTCATTCTCTGTTGTCCCTTTCTTCTATTGCCCTCAATCGTTCCCAGCATTAGGCTCTTCTCCAGGGAGTCCTTCCTTCTTATTAGGTGGCCAAAGTATTTGTGTTTCATCTTCAGGATCTGGCCTTCTTAAGACCAGTCAGGGTTGATCTCCTCTAAGAGTGACCGGTTTGATCACCTTGCAGTCCAAGGGACTCTCAGGAGTCTTCTCCAGCACCATAGTGCTGGAGAAGTATAAAGACACCATTAGTTATAATCCCTTTTTCTAAATTGTGGCACCAGAGAATCTTGTATGTTTGTTTCTGCAGTTATTTTCCAGTTTCAGCCTATATTATTCATATAAAAAGCAGACAAACAATTGGAACATTTGCATATCTCAGTCAATTATACAGCAAACTTCATAACAAAAACAATTTGGCTAACCTACAGTGTAAAGTTTCTTGCCTTTCAAATTTCTATTATAACATCTAAGTGTTATAGGAATTGAACTAGTCCACTTCTACCTTAAGGCTTTGACTGAAACTGGAATGAATCAACCAAAATATATTTATGAAACTGTTATTTATTAAAGTGTCTCCTCACCTCCAGCTAAACTGCAGCTTTATGAAGGACAAAAATAGTTCTTATTACTACTGTAGAAATAATATATACTACTAATAAGCCATCTCTCAAGTATAATAACTTTTTCTTACTCTATAAACTAGAGTGGTATTTCTTATGATAAAGTTTTCCTGGTGTAAACCTTGTAAAATTGTTTTTAAAAATCCTTCTGGCAGTATAATAAAACTGCTCCATTTGAACTGTCTTTGACAATGATAATTATTATGGATTCATGTCTCCATTAATGAATCTCCAGCATCTATTATTAAAGCTAGGTGACACTGGCCGACAGATGCAAAATGTATGCAAAAAGGACACAGCAGACGAGCAAATTTTCGGGGGTGGCTCCATCCATTGTCATTTGCTCCAAAAAGTGGCAAAAATTTGCATAAACAGAACGGAAAAGAAAGGAAAAGAACGGACGTGGGTAGTATGTAGCAGGGATGTTAAAGGGATGTTCATACGAAGCCTAGAGGATGTATATAGGATGCAAACCGTTCACTGCTCATCCTTTCTATTTCCATGCTACTAAATGCTGTGTAGACATTCCGTGTACCTTTTGTTTCCTCCCTCTTTCCGTTTTCAGCTGCAGCGGATGTGAGTTGAGGGGATGCAGAGAGGATGCAGAGAGGATACAGCGGACATTTAATGGATGATAAACGGACATAGAATGTTTGTTGCTCATGTGTCATGGATTTACATCCTACACAGTGGAAAGTTCATCCGTTCAAAAAGTTTTGTGCAGCTCAAAACTTCTTGCATGGATGAAATCTCAGTGGACGGATGCTCAAAGGATAGAGCATATGAAACACGTATGCAGTGAGTACACAACGGATGCATAGCATTTTCCAACGGATGGCAAGCTTTTTTTAACGTTTTACATCCTATTTGCATCCGTTGGTGCAGTGTGACATGGGCTAGCATTGTTTCAATATATATTGTGGCTTCAATATCAGAACAGAGTCCATGGCAGCTATTAGTAGCTCGTCCACCATCTCAGTATAAAGTCAGATTAATTATTATTAAGTTTACTCATATTTCCAGACCAGAATTTCATCTTATCCTTATTCTATTTAAACTTGCAAACTTTTCTAATACTCAATTTTCCTTCACATTTCCTCTAATATATTCATGGAACCTTAATAGAATAAAATACAATAGAAAGAAGCAGAAAGGTAATGTTATTCTTACCTGATTATTTTAAATATATGGCCTGCCCTAAAGTATACTTACAAGAATGTGTTTGAGCTCCTGCAAGTACAAGAAGAAAACTCTTTCAAAGGGTCAGGAATGGGTACATAAAACACATATGGATGATTATTCAAGTGAATATCCAGAGCTACCCAAAGTCAAAATAGAAATCTTCAAGGTGCTACAAAATCCAGGTTCATTGCACAATTGAAGGATGGAGTACAAAATCAAAACCTCAATTACCTGAAATACCAGTTAGCTGGAAACAACATTGATACAATATGCCTCAAGGGAAAGTTTTTTCCCCAAACGCCATCACTCTGCTCAACAAATAATTCCCTCAACACTGTCCAACCATTTACAAAGTCTGCACCACTGTTACTATTAATCGTCTCATCAGCCATCCCCTCCCACTTGTGACTGTATGACTGTAACTTTGTTGCTTGTATCCTTATGATCTATATTGACTGCTTCCTAGTATGATTTGATTTCTTACTGTACCCTATGACTGTTATTAAGTGTTGTACCTTATGAATCTTGACTCTTCACGAATGTATCTTTTCTCTTATGTACACTGAGAGCATTTGCACCAAGACAAATTCCTTGTGTGTCCAATCACACTTGGCCAATAAAGAATTCTATTCTATTCTATTCTGTTCTTGTTCTAGTTCCTGTTCCTGTTCTAGTTCTGTTCTGTTTCTATTCTATTCTATTCTATTCTATTCTATTCTATTCTATTCTATT
>BLBF01000022.1:1682709-1694005 GCA_015471245.1 Laticauda colubrina | reverse complement strand
TTCTATTCTATTCTATTCTATTCTATTCTATTCTATTCTATTCTATTCTTGTTCTAGTTCTATTCTATTTTAATCTATTCTATTCTATTTTCTGTTCTGTTCTATTCTATCAATGCTAAATCTTTCCTTTAAGCAGTCTTGTCCTTCTGACCAAAGGGAACAACATTCCATAATCTAAATAACAAATATTCCATTTTTGCTTATCTTGAATACTGGCCGGGATTCGGGATTTTAATGCCATGCCTACAACATAAAAATCAGCATATCAAATGACATTTCAGCTGAGTTCTTGACTGAACTGATAACCTGATTGTCATTTAACCATCATTCTGGCTTTGTACAACAACCTGTATTCTCTGAAATCATTTTATGAGAAGCTTTAGAGCTCCTTGGAATTTAGGGGTATCAAAGTGGCGACCCACGGACCAGACAAATCACACACAGGCCACGCCCACCCCAGGTTCGCAAATGGGGAAAAACATCACGAGATGTCATGTGATGGCAATGTGACACCGCAAATTTGACATCTGTGGTGTAAAGCATAGATAGTGCTTGCAGCCCTGTAAGGTTGAGTTGCAATGGGACAGTGAACATTTCCTTAGGTATAAAATAACAACAACAAAAAAAAAGGTTCTCTTTTGTATAATTCCTCAGAAAAATGGTTCATTGGTTGTTCCTACCAGTGGATCTAACAAATAATTGGCTGAGGAATTCACCTGCTTTTTGCTCTACAGTACTATAGAAGCACTGTCGACAGAAGATTTTTATTTTTAATGTTTTAATGGGTTTTTTAAAATAGTTTTAATATGATTTATAGGACTTTGAATTTTTGATTGGGAGCCACCTAGAATCGGTAGATAAGTGAGCAGCTGTATAGATGGGTTTTTTTTTTCTTAAGAATAAATAACCTGTCACCCTAATTCTTTGTAAGTATTCAGTTTAATGCTGAATCAGACTTATTGTATCCTTTGTCCACCATAACTTTTTTAAAAGTACTACACTCCTTTTTTCCTCCTCTTCTCATGTTAATTGCACTTTCATTATTGTTCCCTCTTGAAACCTGTGTTGAAAAGAACAGACTCTAATGAAAAATGAATAATCAATTTTTGTAATTAAAAGAAAATCTATACCCTTCTCCATTGAAGAAAGGCTGGTCCTTTTAAAATTATTCTCTGGGAAAAGCTTGTTTACTTTCTTGGACTTCCAACTGTTTTAAATGAGTTGATATAATTATCTAATGATTAGTTCTTTTTAAACAAATTTTTTGAAGAGGGTATTTATTTTTTGTATTACAAACAATGCTCATTCAGGCTTGGAATCCAAGAAGTAGATAACCTCTTTCAATGAATGTTAAAGGTGAACTTGTATAATGTTGAATATGTTAAAATCTGGGCTGAAATGAAGATACTTTCACAAAGTCTAAACCTCCAGTAAAAATGGTTTTCCTGGTTATTGAACCCTCTCTTAAAAAGGAAACAGTAAAGGAAGAAAGAACTTCTCCTTCTTAAGGCCATTCTTCCTACTGCAGCAGAACCAGAGGTCAGCTGCTGGGGTTTGGGGGTTTGGAAGAACCTCTAACTAAGATTCTGAACAGGTCAAAGAAACCCCAAATCCCACTCCTGGCTGGCCCCACCTGCCCCTGCCAGGAGTCCCCACATGGCCCATTTTGGACGCAGGTAAGTGCAGGGCACGCACAGAGGCTTGAGGAGGGTGAAAAACGGGCCTCCCAAAAATTTGGGAAAGCCAGAAACGGGCCTGTTTCTAGCTTCCAGAGAGCCTCTGGAGCCTGGGGAGCCCATTTTCGCCCTCCTGGAGGCTCAAGGAAAGCCTCTGGCACCTGGTGAAGGCAACCCCCCCCCCACCGCCATGGTGCAGGAGGCTGACTAGGCCATGCCCACCATGGCCACACCCACCCACCAACTGGGCAGAGAATCCTTTGTAAAATTTTTGAGGCCCACCCCTGAGCAGAACTCAACAAAGCATTTCAAATGTAAAATAAGTCAGTAGAAGTGTGTAACTCCATTAGAATACACTTATTCACGGGATCTATATGGCCTGCCCACCTCATGATTCTACATATCTAATGTCATTAAAAATACAAAAATAATCACATAAATACTCATAACAACCAAGAGGAAAAAGTTTAGAAATTTCATACAATCAATACAACCAGGAAACAGGTTCCACCACACACTCAAGGACTCAGGTTCAAGTACAGAACTAAATTCTCAAGAGCTTCTGGAAGAGCAATAATTGTCAGGGCCAATCTGATCTCTGGAGGAGCGTGATATTCCACATAACACCAGTATTTACATTCATTCTTTTCACTTGGCTGGAATCTCAAAAAAACCTTACAAGGTACAACCCAAAACATCTTGGCTGGATATGTTTATTATGCATAAGATCAAAGTAAAAACCTTTCTGGACTGGACTGCGAATGATGAAAGTGTAATCCACACTCTTGCAAAATGCCGTCTCTTTCAGAGCTAGGACATTTGAAACCAAACCCTAAATTTTTTTCTTGCAAAATGCCGTCTATTTCAGAGCTAGGACACTTGAAACCAAACCCTAAATTTTGTAGTTATTAATCCAAATCTGATAATAGCTGCATTCCCATTTGCATTCAACCACAGCACACACGTAACACCTATTTTACTGAACAGGAACTTCTGCAGGTCAAGTGCTGGAATCTGGTTTGTCCATCTGTGCAAGATCAACACATGTCCAAAAATAACATGGCCAGATGTATGATGCCCTTCTTGCAGATTGATTTTCCCTTCCCAGTGGAAGCCTCTGTTTCTTAGTGTTCCTATGAGTTTTCTTATTTGTATACCCAGCTTATGAATAGGACAAGTTTCACTCATTTTTAGCTATCACAATGTAACATTAGGCTCTTTGGAATTTGCAGAATGGAAGGCATTTCTTTTCCACGAATAAGCATAAAAAAGCCTCTCTCTCTCTCTCTCTCTCTCTCCCTCCCTCCCTCCCTCCCTCCCTCCCTCCCTCTCTCTCTGTCTCTTCCCCTCCCTCCTTCTCTCTCTCTCCCTCTCCCTCTCATTTTTGTATTCAGAACTTGACTCTTGGCGATTGCATGAACAAATTCACAGTTTTCTTGACCACAATTTCAGAAGTGGTTGCTTTTGCATTCTTTTCAAAGGTGAAGGAGAATAACTGGCCCCAAGTCACCCAACTTACTTCGAAAACTAAAACAAGCTTAGACCTCAGAGTCTTCTGGCTTCTGATCCAACATCTTAAATCACTGCACCAAATGGGCTCTCGAGAATCTCTTTAATGAGATTGATGGGTGTGTGTATGTGTGTGAAGCATGAGATTGCAGCAATTCTGGCAACCAAACTAATCCCCGCTTTAAAAAATCAAAATATCCTTCATACGCATGAGTGTATGTGTTTATTTTTTTCCTAAACTACCTTTATTGTAAATTGGTGAAGTTGTTATTTGTAGTTTTTGAGGGTTTCCAAGGACGGGTTTTGACCTATAAAGCCCTTTATGCTTTAGTTCCTATTGACAATACCTCCAGAACCACTTACACCAAACTGAACTGGCTTGACCTAGAAGTCCCCAGGATAGAAACAGCTGACATTCCTCACTTTCAGGAAGGGGATAAAGCTAGATGATGCTCTTCACATTAAGGCTCTGTCCCACTGCACTTACGGATGCAAAGAGGATGTAAAACATTAAAAAAAGCTTGCCATCCATTGGAAAATGCTATGCATCCGTTGTGTACTCACTGCATACGTGTTTCATATGCTCTATCCATCGAGTATCCATCCACTGTGATTTCATCCATGCAAGAAGTTTTGAGCTGCACAAAACTTTGTGAACGGATGAACTTTCTGCCGTGCACGATGTAAATCCGTGACATACGAGCAACAAACGTTCTATGTCCATTTATCATCCGTTAAACATCCGCTGTATCCTCTCTGCATCCTCTGGGCATCCTCGCAACTCACATCCGCTGCAGCTGAAAACGGAAAGAGGGAGGAAACAAAAGGTACACGGAACATCTACACAGCGTGATTAGTACGGAAATAGAAAGGATGCACAGTGAACAGTTTGCATCCAATATACATCCGCGTGGCATGCCCTTTCTTTCCTTTAGGCGTACGTCATGCATCCGCTTCATCTGCTATGCATCCGCTTCGCAATTATCCCCTGGAACCCCTTCGGAGGTATCATCCGCTTCCATCTGCTAGGCTTCCTATGAACATCTGTTTAACATCCCCGCTACATACTACCCATGTCCGTTCTTTTCCGTTCTTTTCCGTTCTGTTTATGCAAAGTTTCACCACTTTTTGGAGCGGATGACAATGGATGGAGCCACCCCCAAAATTTTGCTCATCTGCTGTGTCCTTTATGCATACGTTTTGTGTCCGTCGGCCAGTGGGACCAGGCCTTTATTATTGCTGACCTCTGGAAATGATCATCTATTGGAAATTGGACTAGCCTCCTCTATAATTGGATTTAGGATAATGCTAAAAATTGAACATTTTCATAGAGCATTTATAATGTAGAATTAGCAGTTGATGTATATTGATTTATCATAATGTGGTATTTTCATTTTGTCCTTCTATATACCATCTAAACTGCCAAGAAACAGTTTTCATTGTGTCAAGATATACTGTACATAAAGAGCTTGTTTTCCTTACACTCTGGCATTTTTTTTTAAAAAAAATACATCCTCCAAGAATGTAAAGTTTTGAACCCTTTATGGTCTTGAAAGTTTGTCAGAAGAGGCAGGCAAGGTAAGTGGACAGCAAATTACATATACATTTTGGGCTAAGGCAGGGATGGATAGATCACCTAACTTAACAGTGGGAAAAGAGTACAGTTCAAATATATAGACATGAGACAGGAGACATAAGCTCCCTTTCCTAGAACGTGATTAAACAGATGCTAGAAGCCTTGTTTTGAATCCCTGCATTGAATGGGGGTTAGAGTTGATGGGTGAAATAGCTTCTTCCAACTTTCTACAAAAAGTAAAACAAAAAGCCAGTTACAATATTGGCATCTTCAAAGAGCTTTTTTTGTAGAATATGAGATAATTCTTTGACAATATTTATCTCCTTTGTGTTCCCAAGTAAATATGGGAATTAAAACACCGGTTAGTACTTTTCTGGTTTACTTTGTTGGTTATGACAGTTGGGATATCAGAATAAAGAATATCCAACTAATAAAAGAATATCCAACAGTTTAAGACAATTGGAATAATTCCTAAAAAAAAAAGTTACTTCTCCACAAATAAATGATTTATAGGAGAAGTTGGGTACTTTAAATCATGCTAACCAGAAGGTAATATGTACAGCACTTAGTAATAAATCTATTAACTTTGATTATCAGATCAAATATTTGGATTATTTGCTTGGAAGTTTCCCAAAAGGATTAGTTCCTTGAATATTTTTATAAAAGAGATAGCGTAAAAGATCATGAGTCTCTGGCTTTTCCATATCACTAGTCTCCCCTGAGTAGAAATATTGCTCTATTTATGTTTTCTTATATCCCTAGATATATGGTACAGATGATGCCCCATGCATAATATATGTTATATGGAAATGATGTAATTTTCATGACATGCATGATGTCATACATATCTCTTTGCAGAACCCCATGCTCTGCAAATTAGTGCTGAGAGTAAGCCCTAAATTGAGCTGATATCAAGATGCTATGATATATCAGCATTGTGATATGGGAAAGGTGGAGGTTATTAGCCAATTCTGCATACTGAACACTGGAAATTGAATTCTCCCTTTGTGAATATGACTCCTATTGTTCTAATGTTCTTCTGGCATTTTCAAAAAGCATCACAGCAACAAATCAGGAGGTAAATTTTAGTACTCAAAAGGAGTCCCACCCCCTGGGTTCATTTCCAGATAGAATTGCCTCATAGAAATCCAATAACTTTCTGAAAATTAGTGAAACTACCAAAAATGATATCTGTTTCCATCTCCATGTCTATAAACAAGCTCTGATGAAATCGACACTGATCAACCGTTTAATAATCTCTGGGGAAATAAACAGAGTTCTCGCTGAAGCTGGGTTGAGAAGAATTGCACAGCAGTTCATACACTGAATTGCTTCATTCTTTCAGGGTGAGCTGTGCATGTAAACATCTTTTCAAATAACTCATTTTTTTAAAAAAAAAAGGTCACTAGACACTATTTCTGTAAAACATAATGAAGTGGTTAATAAGTACTATTGCTATTCTCTTTCCAATTTCACCCCATTCTTTTGCATTTTGCATTCATTTGTATTTTACAAATATGGAAATGACTTCCATTTTTTATGGGGTGAATGATTTATTAAGTCAGTATAATGGCACTTAGGAAGGTTTATTATCTGAATCCAGTTTGATCTTCGATCTTCAGCTGTGAAATTAAATGATAATGGAATGCTGTTTATAAACTGGATTTCTATTGGACTGCAGAAAAACAATTGCTATCAACCTTCCTTCAATCGAGGTCCTGTACACTGCATAAATCAAAAAGAGGAAATATGTGAAAATATTTACAGACCCCTCACATCCTGGACATAAACTGTTTCGACTCCTGCCCTCAAAATGACGCTACAGAGCACTGCACACCAGAACAATTAGACACAAGGACAGTTTTTTCTCAAATGCCATCACTCTGCTAAACAAATAATTCCCTCAACACTGTCCAACTATTTACAAAGTCTGCACTACTAGTACTATTAATCTTCTCATCACTCCTTTTCAGCCATCCCCTTCCACTTGTGACTGTATGACTGTAACTTTGTCGCTTGTGTCCTTACGATTTATGTTGACTGTTTCCTAGTATGATTTGATTGCTTATTGTACCCTATGACTATTAGTAAGTGTTGTACCTTATGATTATTGACTCTTGACAAATGTATCTTTTCTTTTTATGTACACTGAGAGCATTTGCACCAAGACAAATTCCTTGTGTGTCCAATCACACTTGGCCAATAAAGAATTGAATTCTGTTCTATTCTATTCTATTCTATTCTATTCTATTCTATTCTATTCTATTCACTTACTGTTGCCTGTAGGTCAAGGGTGTCAAACTCAAGGCCTACAGACCACATCTGGCCCACGATGTGGTTGGACCTGACCCACAGGGCTGTCCTGGTTTATCTCCACGAAGAGGAAAGATCAGGCCAGCAAAGCTTTAGCCTGGTCTACTCAATGTGAAGAGGAAGACTGCTGTTCTGATCAAGGCTTCCTGAGATATTAACAAACACACCTTAGTCCCAAAAACCTTTTGTTTTATTTCAACAGCTGTGAATTATAGTCATTCATAGTCCATAATGAGTCTCAGTTTGTAAATAGTCTCACAGAAGTCTGCCAAAGCCCTTCAGGATAAGTCTGATAAGCACACACCTTTATCTTTCTTGAAATGCTACCAATGACTAAATTGCCAATTCGTTGTACAAGACCAAACGGAGCACAAATTCAACACAGAGCTTCAGGTTTCAAACCAACCAGTACAAACAAAGTTGCTTCCTGCAAAGGTTCATGTGCTCCTCCTTTATGTCTTATGGGAGGGCCAATCACCTCCAAGCCTTACTCCCAAGTTGCCCCTTTTGTCTTAATTATTCTTGCCTTCTGGCATCTCTGCATATGCGTGCACTGGTAACAGGCTTCCCTATTCCTCTGCCTCACTGCTATCAGATTCTTGAGGCTCCGGAGTCAGCACATAGCTTTCAAATGGCACTGGTACCATCTCTGTATCAGATGCAGAACCCTCGTCCGAGTCCTCCCCAGACTGGCCCATGTTCTTCCCCGCTGTCTGTCTCTGCTGCCATCTGAACAGGCTGCAAGCAGACTACAATACATACCAGTAGTTTGGGGAGTAGTGTCAAACAGGCCATGCCCACTCAGCTGACCACACCCACCAAGTTGGCCATGCCTTCCCAGCCCTCTAGTGATTGAATGAGCCCCTATAAATCAATACTGCAGAAGTCACCTTACTATAAATGAACTTTTGACTAGCAGTGGTGCAAATATTCCACATTCTGAAAGTTTCACACTTAATATGACCTATTTGGAATTTAAAACAGATGTTCCAACTTCATATGCAGCATTATGATGCTGTTCTAGCTATTTTGGAAGAATTCCTAACTCAGAACATTTCTGGAATGGTTTGAACAGCTGTTTCAAGCTTGATTGTTTTTGTTTTTTAAGTATTACAAGCAGGTCATCATGTTTGAGCTTGAAAAACCTCTAATCTGAAACATTTTACCTTCCCCTACTTTTGACATGCATTATGAAATATGGGGCAGTGTCATTCTACACTGACAAAACCTTATTGCCTGCTTTAATAAAGGACTAAATTAGTGGATCGTGGAAATATTGTGAACATAGTTTACTTAGACCATATTTGACAAAGTAGATCACAGCTTACTTCTTGGTATGATAGAACAATGTGGAATAGACAGTACCGCCATCAGAAAGTTTCACAATTGGCTGACCAACCACACTCAGCAAGTAGTCCTTAATGGAACTACATCTACATGGAGGGAAACATGTAGTGTGGTATGTCAAGGTTCTGTCTTAAAGCTCAGTCCTATTCAGCAGAAGAACAAAATGCACAGGTATAGAATAAATGGTGCCTGGCTCAACAGTAGTAGCTAAGAGAGGTATCTAGATGTCTTAGTGGGCTGCAACTGCCAAAAATGCCAATGTCGTCCAAGGCTGCTTTAACAGATGGACAGTATCAAGATCACAAGAAGTGATAATGCAGCTGCATTAGTGAGGCCACACTGCATCAAGTTCTGGTCATTGTTCGGATGATGTAGTGGTTAGAATGCAATATTGCAGGCTAATTCTGTCCACAGCCTGGAATTCAGTCCTGATGGGCTCAAGGTTGAGAGAACGTCATTCGAGGGAAGAAAAACCTCTTGAAGTTACACTGAAGTAAAGCAAAAGATGAGTTGTTTCAGGTGATGGACTAGAACAGGGCCCCCAATATTGGCAACTTTAAGAGTTGTAGACTTCAACTCCCAGAATTCCTCAGCCAGCAAAGGTGGCTGAGGAACTCTTTTTATTTTTTATTTATTTTTATTTGTCAATTGCTTAAGCCCCTGTCACACAGCACCAACAGATGGAAAGAGGATGTAAAACGGAGAGAAACACTTGCCATCCATTGGTTAACGCGATGCATCCGTTCTGTACTCACTGTGTCCGTTTTTCATACTCTCTATCTGTCCAGCATCCGTCTACTGACATTTCATCTGCTCAAAAAGTTTTGAGCTGCACAAAACCTTTTGAGTGGAAAAAGTATCCAACGCGTCCCTTAAACATCAGCTATGCATACGGGGAACATCTGTTATATGTCCGTCGTCATCCATTACGCGTCCACTATATCCGCTAGGCATCCGCTGCGCATCCGCGCAACTCGCATCCACTCCAGTGGAAAACGGACACAGGGAGGAAGCGAAACGGACGTAGAACGGACACGCAGCATTAGTAGCATGGACGTAGAAAGGATGAAAGCAGATGCCGCTCGCATACAAAGCATTAAAAGAGAAAAAAACGTTCGTATAGGGAACGTATCTTGAATATTTAGGATGACTGCAGGATGCCTAAGAGGATGCAAAAGGACACCTAGCGGAAAACCTATATTTCCTATAAAAAGGGGGAGAAATCACCTGGATCTCACTTTCAGTCCAGCAGCCTTGCGGTGCAGACCTCTTCAACCTTCATCTTGCTCTTGCTCTTCCACAGCATCCAGTCATCTCCACCATGGATCGTCGCACACTCCTTTTGGTAGCCGCCATCATTCTACAACAGTGCGAAGCCCTCTACAGGCTCTTTCACCTGTTTTACGGAAAGAAAAGGAGGTGTCCAAGAAGTGTCTAGGTCCGAAGATGGATCGCGAGAAGAGCCGAGTACGGACTGTATAACAAGCTGATGGTTGAGCTGAGGAATGAAGACTCTCATGCACTCCAGAACTTCATGAGGATGCCGCCAGCCATGTTTGACGAAGTTGTGGAACGGCTGAGACCCAGGTTGACCAAGGCAAACACCAACTTCTGGCCCAGATTGGATGCTGGGCTGAAGGTGGCAGTGACTCTGTGGCACCTGGCCTCCAGGACCACATACAGGAGCATTCAGTACGCCTGGAGGGTGCCACACAACACCATCAGCATTGTGGTCAGAGAAGTGGTGCAGGCCATCATCGAAGAATACCTGGAGGAGCTCCTCCAGTGCCCCTCCACTGAAGAAGGCTGGAAGAAAGTTGCAGAGCAGTGGTATCAGAAGTGGAACTTCCCACACACCGTTGGAGCCATAGATGGCAAGCACGTGGCCTGCAAAGCTCCAGCCAAGTCAGGGTCCACTTATTTCAACTACAAGGGCTTCTTCAGCATCATCCTCTTCACCATGGTCGATGCTGATTACAAGTTCATGTACATCGATGCTTCAGGCAACGGGTCATCTTCAGATGCCCAGGTATACAATGCCAGTCACCTCAAGGAGGGGCTGGAACACAACCTCATCATGGGCTTCCCAGATCCAGAACCCCTGCCCAATGACACTCAATATGTGCCCTACTTCATCGTGGGGGATGACGCCTTCTCCCTCACAACCTACCTCATGAAGCCCTACACTTCCAGATGCCTCACTCGTCAAGAGAGGAGTGGTGGAGAATGCCTTTGGCATCCTGGCCAACAGGTTCCAGGTACTTCTCACCACCATGCAGCATCGCCCAGAGACCGGGAGGAACATCGTGGAAGCTTGCTGCATCCTGCACAATTTCATGTGCACCCGCTACCCAGTGTTGCAGAACAGGTTTCTTGACTGCCAAAAAGGCAATGGGGACATGGAGCCTGGTGAATGGAGGCAAGGGCGAAACCTGATAGATACTGTGGATGTGCAAGGCCCCAACAGAGCTTCACGTGAAGGGAAGAATCAGCGCAACCTCCTGAAACACTGGTGCAACTCCCCAGCTAGAGCAGTGGAGTGGCAAGACAGGATGGTAGATGATTAATGGATGCTTCCTTCAGCCTGTCTCATCACACTGATGAGATTGTGCTATGTATGTTGAGTGGCCCTACAATGAACAGGGCATTTAATAAAGAGTTGTGTTCATGTTGACATGTGTGGATGTATGATTACATTGTTATTGATAATAAAGGGCCATATGTGTGGCAGCTGGGAGGGTGGACCATACAGTCCCACTATGCTTGCACTGGAGGCTTATCTATCCCACTGCTATCCTTACCCATCCCACAGCTATTACCCATCCCAAAGGTATCCCTGCCCATCCCACAGCTATTACCCATCCCACAGGTATCC
>BLBF01000022.1:1669317-1680293 GCA_015471245.1 Laticauda colubrina | reverse complement strand
CACACACATATATGTAAAGCACAACTATCATGCACAACTATAATGACGTGGGAAACACAACTAAGCACAACTATAATGACATGGGAAAATACCCGAACAAAGCTGAATACCATAAATGTAAATACCCGCGAAAACTTAAGAAAACATATATATACACACAGAAAACATATATATACACACAGTGCATGTGTGTGTGCAAAATCCCAGCTGCCAGTTCTTTTCTACCTGGGGTTGGCTTCCATGTGCATTGAATTTTTCCCAAGAACCCAGGAGAGTGATGGCGAGGTGCAGAGCCCGATTAGACGGAGGCTAGAGAGCCGTTTGCCAGGGAGGTTTTGTTTGCATTCCTTCCTTGGGCATCTGGTGCAGCTTGTCCTCTGTGGCTCCAGGTGCTGCTGCCTCCTCCCTTGCTTGAGCTTTTGGAGCTAGAGAGTAGGCCACAAGAGGAGGCCAGACCACCTCTGATCAGCCTTGAATTTGGGAACAAGAGACACACCTGACGACACAGAAATGTTGATTTTGTAAATTAAAAAGTCAGGGAGAAGAGCTCTTTGGCTCTTCTCACGTGATGCTTCTGGAGCTGACAAATCTAAGAAAGGGCTGAAACAGAAGAAAGTCATGGAAGAGACTGGCGAAACAGCAAAGAGGAGATTGGCTTGCGTCAGTAATAATAAGTGCAAAAAAGAAGAAAAAGTCGGTATGTACCATCTGTAAATTATACAAATTTTCCTTGAATGGTGTTGCTGAAGTCGTTTTTTTGTTTCTTTCCCATAATATTTGCCAAACATCTACATTAAAATTAAATTATTTTTTTTTATCCATACCACCATGGTTTCCTTTACTTTTTCTTCTTCCAATTTACATTCCAATTTTTAAAAAAAATCATTTTGTCATCGGTTCCTAATAGTACTTCATCTAATGTTGTTTTGGATCTGCTAATTCCCCACGCTAGAGAGGGTCTTGAAGGGGAATGGGAATATGATACTGACTGTAGCTCAGCCTTCCAATGATATCCTCCAGATGACGTTGGATATTAGGGTTCCAAGCAATAATTCCAGAGAAAGCAGAACTCCGAGACAGGTAAGTTCCTCAAAGAACAATTTTATTGGAGATACCATATTAGCACAAGCTGGTGAAAACCGGTTCTGAAAGTTCCTGCAGTTTTCACCTAATTAAAAGTAAAAGATCCCCCTTCCCCCAGACAATCAGTCACATTGTCCAATTAAGGTGCTGGCAGAAGGTTCTGGCTGGTTGCGTGGTAACTGGACTCCTCCTCTCCCTAACCACCTGTTGAAATGTCCTTGGTTCCCACAGGAAGCTATTTTGTTTTGACTACAAACTCCCCATCTATGTTCCCCTCCCTTCTTCACACTGTGGCAATCCTGAAGCCTCCAAAATGGCTCCAGCCAGGTTTGCTTCAGAGTTGACAGTGTACAATTCAACTGCTTTTGCTCATAATAACTCAGTGAGCAGGAAAATTTTTAGAAGTTGAAATCTACAGATCTGAAAGACACTGAATCTGGAAAATGGCTGCTATTGTTCATTCCTGTTGTGAGGTGCAGTAATGAACTGGCCTATGAGCACTAGCTGGTTCTTTAATGATTTATTCATTTTAGTGATGGAATGGAAATGAAGGAAAGGCTTGTCTTCTGTGAGATGAACAGCAGCTCTGGACTTCATTCTACCTTTCTGCTACTTCCATCATTTTGACTGATTTCTTTCCAGAGTCATTTTCTTTGTTCTTTTTATAATATCTTTTTCTTGACCCTTCTTGGTTTAATCTCTTTTGAATAGCTGCATGTTTTTCTTGATAGGAAAGTTAGCATAAAAGGATAAGAATAATTAAGCTATCTGACAATCAAAGTACAACATAATAGATTGAAATGCTGTTCCTTTCTTCTTCTCCTCTTATTGTGATTTGCAAATTGAAACCCACACACATCTTAATTCATAATCATGTTGTATTGTAGCTGATTGAAAAACCTTACTGACCTATAAGAGAGTGCCAATTCAATTTAACAGAGGGAGCAAGGCTGTCCACACAAAAGAATAGGCAAATACACCATTCTACTATGGAATGGTAGATTATTTCAATGCATTTGGAAATTCTTTTCCCCAGATGTAGTATTTTACGTCTCAATAAATGCCTTAATATATGTTGGTCATTTAGGCAGGGAAATTCATTTTTACTGAATTTTTCACCTTGAATGCCTGGCTGTACCATGGCAGAAAATTACAAATATTTATATCGCCATTAGTTCATCCTGACTGCATGTTGTAACAATTGCAACCTCTGCATACATTTAAAGGGCAGCCCTAGGTAGACTTCATTGCAGAAGTCAAGACAGTAACTTTCACCCAATCTTGAGAATATCTCTGAGGGATCAGGCTAATTCTAATGCAACATCTTGTTTCCCAAAATGTTCCATGAGATAACTCTGAGATGCCCACAGGCAGCTAAAGGTTAGCCCTCTCCTAATTTTTTATTTTTTATTGGTTTTTAAGACAAACATAAACAAACAAATCATAAAAACATCAAGCCATCTTCCATATATATACATAAAGTGTGGCGGTTGGTTTACAAATTGTTTTGTGCTTCCATTTCGTAGTCTTCAATTACAATTACATTGTATATATTCTCATATTTTCAATCAAATATTAAATACATTAATATCATTGTTAATCAATCATTTGACTATATTTTTATTTATTCATGTTTTATGAAATAATTCATATTTTACTTAATTTGTTTTATGACAATTCATATTATCATCTCAAATCTATCCTACAATCATTTGTAGATATAATAAGAAAAGAATACATCTTTATATATTTAGTATTTTCTAAGAATCTACATATTTCATGACCATGTTTTATTGTCTAATCATTGATAGAACAGATCCCAAATTTTATAAAATTGTTTATTATCTTGTTCTCTGATTTCAAATGTCAATCTACTCATTTCAGCACATTCCAATATTTTCTTAATGATTTCCTCCTGTGATGGTATTTTCTCATTTTTCCAGTTTTTGGCAAATGCAATCCTAGCTGCTGTTAATACATTTACAGTCAGGTATTTCAAGTCTCTACTATATATTTCAGGTAAAATTCCCAATAAAAATATATCTGGTTTCAAGTCTATATGCTTTTTTTTTTCATTTTTTCCAACCACGTGTGAATTTTAGTCCAATATTTTTTTGCATCCGCTCAAGTCCACCACATATGGTAATATGAGCCAGGTGTCTGATGACATTTCCAACATTTTTTAGATTTGTTCTTCAACATTCTTGCTATTCTTGTCGGGGGAAAATGCCACCTGTAAAACATCTGATAAAAATTTTCTTTATATGCTGTTGACATTGTCATTTTATAATTTTGAGACCACAATTTTTGCCATTTGTCTAGATCAATCCTATATCCAAGATTCTTCCCCAAGCAATCATTGTTTCTTTAACTTGTTCTTCTAGTTTAATTACTAATAAATATCCATACAATTTTTAAATCACCTTTTCATCAGTACCTGTCAAAATCGTATCTAAATCAGTCAGTTTATCATAGAAACCTTCTGTCTTAGAATCTTTATCATACCTTGAATGTATTTGCGCATATGAAAACCAATTCATCTTTATACCTTGTTCCTATCCTATTATTTTCCTCTGTAAATGGATCTATAGAAGGATATTGTTCTGTATAAAATGGTATACTATAAACTATGCAATCTGATTGGCTAAGAAACTAAGCATTGGATTGGTTCACTAGGAACCAATCCAAAACAGCCGCTGAAAGGCAGCAAAGTAAAATAGCTGCCATTGGCTACAAGCTGGCAGGCAAGCCTGTATAAAAAGGCTGCCGCAGCTTCAGCCAAACGGTTCCATTACTGTTGCTGACTTGAATAAAGACTTTGTTGTTGGAACCCGGTCTAACCTCGCGTTTTTCCGGACGGAACACTGGCGACGAGGATGGGATCGTCCTAAATGCGAGACCAAGCATGTGGCAGAAAGAAGTCCAGACTAAAATAATGGCTGGGAATAATGCGCTGCCCACACCCTTCAGTCCCAACGAAGAGGATTGGGAGTCATACGTAGACCGTTTCCTGATGTTCTTAGAGAGCAATGGGATGGAAGAGATCTCAGACCAGCGGAAGAGGGCTGTCTTCCTAATGCATTGTGGACCAACTGTTTTTAAAATGGCCAAAGCATTGGTGAAGCCCAGAGACGTGAAACAAATGACCTGGTCTGAACTTCACCGAATGTTAAGGGCCCACTACGCACCAGTAGTGTCAAATCTCATCAAGTGACACAAGTTCTACAAAAGGGATCAGAAGGAAGGTGAAACCATCACTGACTTTGTGGCAGCTCTCTGACAACTGGGAGGAGCTTGCGAATTCCTGAACTTAGATGAAGCCATGCGCGATCGAGTTGTCCTAGGTCTGAGAGACTCTAACTTACAAAGTAAGCTACTAAATAAACCCAATATTACAGTAGCTGAAGCAATCGCAGAAGCCACTGCTGCAGAAGCCACGAAAAAGTCAGTGGCCACGATGAAACTAATGAACTCCAATACTGATGTGATGCCCCTACCCAGGGGAAAGAAGCAAGCTCCCACCACAACTCATCACGAAAAATTCGACAATCCATCTGAAATGAAAGATGAGGTCCATCGCCTGTACACCAACAAAAAAAGGTGTGAAAAAAGAAATTGGCGGGAATGCGCTGGTTGCGGGGGAAACCACCCTCGAGCCGATTGCAGATTCCTTGATGCCATATGCCGAGCTTGCAAGAAGAGGGGACACATCGAAAAAGTCTTCAGGAATCAAAAAAATAACAGCCTAAACAGACGCAGTAACTCCCCACTACCAGCGGAAGCAAAGCAAGCCAAAAAGAAATGGGAGCGCAACAGACGAACCGGCAACCGAGAAAAGACCCATCAAACCGTCACTATTGGAAGTGCCCAGACGGAAAGCAGAAGAAAAGTCAAAATTATTGAAAAATTGAAGGAAGCCCCTGCGAGATGGAAGTCGACTCAGGATCCTTCCTGTCAATGGTGTCTTGGTACACAATCAGACGGCTGGTTCCAAACATCAAATTAAAAGAACTTCAGGAACAAAAATTAACTCTAAAAGACTACCAAGGAAACCGAATCCCTGTGGTCGGTCTAGGACATTTCCGAGTCACATACAAGCAGCACGCTGAAGTCCTGCCTCTAACCATAGTTGACCGGGACCACCCCAGCCTCCTGGGCATCTAATGGTTCTCACCATTGGACATCGGAATGACCGAGGTGAGCCGAGTAGCCGCAACCGACTGGGAAGAGAGCCTGATACAAGAGTCCCAGGACGTGTTCGACGGCACCTTAGGCAGGTACCGGGGGACCCCAATTTCCTTTAGTCTAGACCGTCAGGTAGCACCTAGAAGATTAAAAGCCAGACAAGTCCCCTTTGCTTTAAAGGCCAAAATTGATGAACAATTAAATAAATTAATTGAGCAAGGGGTCATAGAACCAATTGACCATGCTAGATGGGAGACACCAATAGTAACACCTGTTAAACCTGATGGGTTGGTATGCTTCTGCGGAGACGACAAGGCTACCCTGAACCATGCGTTGCAGCAAAGCGCATACCCTGTGCCAATCGTGCAACATTTATTGCACTCGCTAGGAGGAGGAAAATTTTTTGCCAAGCTTGATTTAGCCCAAGCATATCAACAGCTTCCAGTAGATCCAATAATGGCCGAGGCACAGACAATCGTAACTCACAGAGGGGCATTCAAATGTAACAGACTTCAATTTGGAGTGAGCGTTGCCCCAGGCGTTTTCCAAAGCTTTATGGAACACCTATTAAATGGAATTAAAGGGGTCATTCCATATTTTGATGATGTCCTAATTTTGACTAAAAACACGACCCAATTAGAGACAAGACTGAAAGAGGTACTAACAAAATTTAGAGAATCCGGCCTGAAAGTCAAAAAAGAAAAATGCTGTTTAATGACTGATCGCGTTGAATTTTTGGGTTATTTAATGTAAGGGTATACACCCTACAGAAAAAAAAGTCAAGGCTATTAGAGGCGCACCACAGCCAAAAAACAAAACAGAATTACAAGCATTTTTGGGTCTAATAAACTTCTATAATGTATTCCTCCCTCACAAGGCAATGATAGCTGAACCATTACACCATTTATTGGATAAGAAAACTAGTTGGACTTGGGGGCATAGAGAACAAAAAGCATTCCAAGGCATAAAAAAATCTATTCACCTCAAACACCGTTCTTATTCAGTTTTGTAACACACTTCCATTGACGGTCACTTGTGACGCCTCACCGTTTGGAGTCGGTGCCATCCTGAGCCACCAACTGCCTGACAGAAGAGAGGCACCCATCGCCTTTTACTTGAAAACACTTTTTAAAGCAGAACGCAACTATCGTCAACAAGACAGAGAAGCCCTGGCAATTGTCGCCGGAGTTAAACGTTTTTACGAGTACCTCTATGGGAGAACATTTTCAATTATTACTGACCATAAACCATTACTAGGAATTTTGGTGGGAAACAAACCCACACCAAACATTTTATCTCCTTGGATGACTAGATGGTCAGAATTCCTAGCAGTGTACTCCTACACTTTAATACATCGACCCGGGAAACAGATCTCCCATGCAGACACGCTAAATAGAACGCTGCCAATGACGGAAGAAGATCCAGTGCCAACAATTACCACCCTGCAGATAGAAACCTGCCCTGAGCTACCAATATTTGCACATGATGTCACCAGAGCAACCGCTAAAGACCCAGTGACTGCCCGCATTTTAAATTGGGTTGGTAAAGGCTGGCCGGAAAACCAAAAAACTGAAAAATTTAAACCTTTCTGGACCAGACAGACTGAACTGTCAATACAAAAAAGGTGTTTATTGTGGGGTGATCAGGTGGTAATTCCTTCAAAATTACAAACAAGAGTTTTGGGTATGCTTCATGAAGGCCACCCAGGCATCGTGAAAATGAAAAGCCTGGCTAGGAGCTATGTATGGTGGCCTGGTTTAGACAGAGACATTGAGTACTGGGTTGCTACATGCAGTAAATGCCAGAAAACCATGCCATCACCACCACAAGCTCCTATAAGGGATTGGGAGACCCCACGAGGCCCCTGGTCTCGGATCCATATTGTTTTTGTGGGTCCGAACAGGGGGCATACCTTCTTGATTGTTGTAGATGCATACTCGAATTGGTTAGAAGTTGCAGTAATGCCATCTACAACAACCAAAGCCGTTATAAAAAAGCTAAACAAGCTATTCGCAACCTATGGGTTGTCGGATGTCCTAGTGTCCGACAATGGGCCACAACTGACCGCTATCCAATTTGAACAATATTTAGCCTCCTTAGGCATATGCCACACACTAACAGCACCAGCCCACCCAGTGGCAAATGGTAGGGCTGAGAGAATGGTCAGGTTTACCAAGGAGGGTTTGGAAAAAATGGACCCAGGGGATGTCCAGGACAAAGTGGACCATTTACTCACCCTCCAACATATCACCCCAAGCACTGTGACTTACAAAAGCCCATCAGAATTACTAATGGGGAGAAAACTTAGATCACATTTGGATAGGTTACATCCAAATTATACCTTTGAAACCCCCCATGACTCCTCCAGCCGTTTCCGCACGTTTGAAATCGGCGACCTAGTCTATGCAAAGAACTTTACCAGGGACCCTCTCTGGCTTCCAGCCACAATCACACAAATAACAGGCCCCCGGTCCTACTGTCTAACCGTGGACGATGGCAGGGAATGGAAGCGGCACATAGACCAGCTTCGTTCCCGAAATATGAACGTGCAACCTCCAGCAATAAAAATTGACAAAAACAAAACCAAAGAGGGGGGGAATACAAGAAAATAACACTGAAGAAAAAAACGAATAGTTGAAATTAAACCCAGAACATCTAACCAATCAAAAAGAACACTTATGGTTAGATGAACCTGGCAGAAATAATCCACTGGTAGAGGAACCCATCCTGGAAGGGGCCAGCAAAGCCAGCTCGACCTGCCCTGGAGAACCAGGAGGGAGCGGCAAAACCACCGGCCTGAGCAACTCAAGCGGTAGCAACCTTGCTGACTCACCCTTCCAGGCGGTTCCATGGAGAAGAGCCAGAGAGACAGCGATCCCATCCGAACCGCTCAAAGTCTTCAGCAAGAATGAACCACACAAGTCAGGTAGGATCAGAAGAAGCCCCACCAACCTGCGTGACTACGTCACTCACGTAGGACTAAACTAAGGGGGGAGGGGTGTTCTGTATAAAATGATATACTCCAAACTATGCAATCTGATTGGCTAAGAAACTAAGCATTGGATTGGTTCACTAGGAACCAATCCAAAAGAGCTGCTGAAAGGCGGCAAAGTTAAATAGCTACCATTGGCTACAAGCTGGCAGGCAAGCCTGTATAAAAAGGCTGCCGCAGCTTCAGCCAAACAGTTCCGTTACTGTTGCTGACTTGAATAAAGACTTTGCTGTTGGAACCCGGTCTACCTCGCGTTTTTCTGGACGGAACAGATATCTATCCCACTAAAAGATAAAAGATCCTCCACTAAAAGATCTTCAAAACCATGGAAAGTCTTGATAAACCAGTCTTAAATACATAAATTATGTAGCTATTCTCTCTCCCTCCCTCCCTCCCCCCCTGTGTGTGTGTGTGTGTGAGAGAGAGAGAGAGAGGGGGGGGAGGATGGTATTCGGCAGATTTTGACCAGATCTGGAGAATTGGTAGCGGAAAGTTTGAGTAGTTCAGAGAACCGGCAAATACCACCTCTGACTAGCCCTGCCCCCATGTATTCTCTCCGCCCGACTCCCAGCTGATTGGCTGAGTCTTCTTTGGTTGCCCTGCCCAGGAGAACGGAGTTGGAAACCAGACTAGTGGAGTGGGGAGAGAATGGGATTTTACAGTAACCTTCCCCCAGGAGTGGGGTGGAAATGGAGATTTTACAGTATCCTTCCCCTGCCATGCCCACCAAGCCACGGCCACCAAACCATGCCACACTATGCCCACCAAGCCACCCCCACAGAACTGGGAGTAAGAAAAATTGAATCCCACCACTAGTGTGTATGTCTGTGTGTCAGGATGTTGTTGCCCTTCGCAATTTGCTAATCTTTTGTTCTCAAAGTCTTTTAAAGTGTAAATTGCGAGTAGCCCATGTATATGAGGTTTCCATCCTTGTCCTCTCGTATTTTACAGCTATGTTATACTGCTTATTGAAGTGATGATTGTGCTGCTCTTTTTTTATGACTTGGTGGTCTAACCTTTAGATGTCGATGGTGCTTTCAAGATTAAACAATAAATTTGACTGTAACAACCTCATTTAATTCCCCAATAAAATTGATGTTTCCTGATGCTTGCTCATTGACATGTGCTATAAATATGCTGCCCATAAATTTTCTAAATTTAATCCCTTGCATTTTCTACCAAACAATGATAAAAGTGAACATTGACAGACTAAATAATAAGACTGAATTCACTGTCTCATTAGTAACTCATCTAGCAGCATCTTATGTCTGAAAGTGCTTTAGAAATAATAATAAATATCATCATACTATGTCATCTGCCTTCAAGAAGATTTATACATTATCATACTTGCTATGCTTTCAAACTTACCTCTTCCGTGAAACTTTTCTTTAACCTGTTGAATGTTATCTCAGCTAAACTGATCTGCTTTGTTGAACAAAACTGGGGGTATTGATCAGATAGCACATCCGTGTATGAGTCGGAATAGAAACTTTAAGTAACTATAAAAACCTATTCTAACACAGTCCAGACCTCTGCTTGATTTTTTCCTTACTTGTCTTTCTTGAATTATATGGTGAGGCTTGAAGGTAATTAAATGTCATTGCTCATGGACTAGACATAGCTTTATTATGAGTTTTGGAGTTTGGGGTTTTGCTTTCCTTTCACTACAATGCCGGCCATTGAAATAATGCAACTATGCTTTATTTAATTCAGTGATTAAAAGACTACAATGCGGTGGCCTAGAGGCGGAGCTCTTGCCTCACAATTCAGATGTGAGTTTGATCCTAAGTAGAGGCAGTTATTTCTCTCTCTGGGCACAATGAGAATATATCTGCTGAACAAAACTCCACATAAGTTTTTCCTGGTAACAGGAAGGGCATCTGGCCCTTAAGCACTCAGCCCCATTCAGTTGCCTAGACTCCACCCCGCAAGAGATTATGGGGTCATTAAAAAAAGATGGTGATTAAAAAACTGCAATGGCTGGAAGGAGCTGGAAAATTAAAACTGAAAGTGGACATTCTGGGAAATCCTTCACCGGACAGGAGATTCCTTGGCAGAATGCATCTATGAAGACAACTAGCAGTCAGATGACATGATTGAAACACTTTAATTTCACAACATATGGCCAAACTTAATCATAGTTTCAATTGGGAAACTGTGACTATTCTAGACCAGTGGTGGTGAACCTGTGGCATGCGTGCCACAGGTGGCACGCAGAGCCATTTGTGCTGGTACGCGAGCCGCAGGCAAACTTACCTCACTGCATATGTGCATGCCTCCCAGCTGATTTTCTGCTGGTTTGAGGCCTTTTTCGACCTCCCAGGCTTGAGGAAAGCCCCGAAGCCTGAAAAATAGGCCTGTTTCATCACTTCCTGTATTTTTCAGGCTGCAAAGCCTTTCCTGTAGCCTGGAAGGCCAAAAAAGGCCTCAAACCAGCCAAAAATCAGCTGGGAGGCACAGTGCAAGTAAGGGGGCAGGAGATTGTGTGTGTATGTGCAGGAGGCATGGGGGGTGTGTGCATTTCCTTCTGTGTGCTGGCAAATGAGCATGTATGTGCAAGCGTGTGCACAATTTTTGGCATAGGAGCCTAAAAAGGTTAGCCACCAGTGTTCTAGACCATGTCCAACATATCCTATCAATTCATTTACATCATAATCTACTGTCTCCTTCCTTCCTTCCTTCCTTCCTTCCTTCCTTCCTTCCTTCCTTCCTTCCT
>BLBF01000022.1:1637327-1664474 GCA_015471245.1 Laticauda colubrina | reverse complement strand
AATAATAATAATAATAATAATAATAATAATAATAATAATAATAATAACAATAACAATAACAATAACAACAACAACAACAACAACAACAATAATAATAATAATAATAATAATAATAATAATAATAATAATAATAATAATGTGTCTGTGGCAAAATCGTGCAAACTGATTACAAAGCTAGACATGATCAAGTTGCTAAGTTAATCCACTAGTCATTATTTAAAAAAAGATGACTTACCTGTATCCCAAAATTCATGGGAACATAAAGTGGAAAAAGTTGTTGAAAATGAGATGAAGATCTTGTGGGACTTTCAAATACAGTCAGATGGTCATTTGGAACACAACATACTAGATATCTCAGCTGTCGAAAACTGAAGCATACAGTTCATTGATATCATTGTACCAGGAGATGCCAGAATCAAAGAAAAAGAACTGGAAAAAAATCATGAAATATCACCACCTGGTCATCGAAACTTCACGATTATGGATGAAACATGTAATAGTGATACCCATTGTCATCTGGGCACTAGGTACCATGTCCAATAATTTTATAAAATACATCAAGAAATTGCAGCTTCCTCCAATAACACCAGTGGAACTGCAAAAAACTGCGCTATTCAGAACATCATACATCTTAAGAAAGTACTTGGTTGATACCTAGGATGGTGGAAGCAACCCGTATCAACCATTAGCGTCAATCAATTATATTTGTGATACATTTTTAAATGTTCAGTTGACTGAGTTTCGTGTTTAATGAATAAAAGAGAGATAATAATAATCATGACATTAATATTCACTCTGTGCTGTGTTTTGTTGTCTATTCTTGGTCACTTTGTGTGAAGCTAACCTGCATGGCAAAATCTGCCTCTAGCTTATTTTTTTGCTTCCTATATAAACAAAATAAATGAACAGCAGTCTTTCTTGTGAATACCAGATGGAAGGAGAGACCAAAAAAGGCCCTGAATTTCCCCTACAATTAAAGCCAACTGAATTTGGAATCCTTTAAAAGTCCAGTGTCTCCTTAAGCAGATTAATTTCTTTTCCTGTTGGTTTCTTCTTCTTTTTGCAGACTTCATGAAGAATTATGAATTTTGATATCTTTTTATTGCATGCAGGTGAGGGGGGAGAGGAAGTTGTTTGTGTGGAATAAATGCACATGCTGAATCCCCTACTGACTTAGGCAAGCTGTTCAAAGTGAAGAGTGATTGTTTTGCAGCTCACCAGACATGCTGACTTGCTTTAAAAAAAAACATGCTGTTTCAGATATATGGCTTGCAATAAGCATGAATATCAGGCAGCACATTAAAGAAAAATAATCAATTTGAAGTTGCTGTACTAGACCAGCAGGATAGCTTCACATTTATTCTATAAAAAGAAAAAGCCACTGCAACAAAATATTAAATTAATAGCAGTAGAGACTATCATTTATTGCAAGCTTTGAAAATCCATTGGTATTGGCTACTCATTTTTAACTTTAGCAGTGCTCTTAGGTTGATAAGCTTCAAACTGAGAGTCCATTGCAGTTTACTTATCATAATGGAAGAATGCAGTGAATGGATAATTTACAACTGAAAGAGACTGAGAGAGTGGGGGAGAGGGAGGGAGGAGGGAGGGAACAGAAGCTTTATCCCTGTAAAGACAGAGGATAACTGGGAATATCATATGATCAAAGGACAGTGAGTCACAGTAAAATTCAGTTCCACTGTTGTGGACTGTCAGCTGCTGGTTCTTTGAGCAACCAAATCAGAGGAGGAGGCAGCGTGGGAATGATGGTCAGCATCATGGCAATCTGGGAGCTCTGAGGTGGAAGAGGGAATGGAGCTGGCAGAGAGAGAGAGGGAGGGAGAGAGAGGGAGGGAGGGAGAGAGAGAGAGAGAGAGAGAGAGAGAGAGAGAGAGAGAGAGAGGCAGGCGAAGCTTGGGCCATCCATCAACCCTCAGATGGAGAGTCAACAGTCCCCAGGTCTGGATGTAGCTGATGAGGAAGAGGAGGAATCATGTCTGATGCGCAGAAGTCAGAGAAGAGGAGAGGAGAGCAGTGGAAACCCATGGGCCAATCCAGGGGAAGGAAGAGCCACCACTGCTAGCAAGGCCCACCCTAGCTCTGGGGATAAAAGGCAGAGGGTGGGAGATCAATAGATGTGGCACACTATTCATCTTCTGGCTGGATGGACTTGTTAGCCTGCAAAAGAAACTTTTTGCCAGGGCTGCTGGCATTCCTAAAAAAGGAAACTTTTGAGTTCACATCAGAGAGTTTGTCATATTTGGAGAGCTGGGTCAGAACACCCACTAATAAGGAAACAGTACAATTGGCAAGATATACTCAGAGCAATTCTAAATTTGAGAGCACAATTCTAAAAGCCATTCAGTGAAGGAAAGTGTAGATTATCCTCACCTAAGAGATAAATATGTTCTTGCAACTAACAGCCAATGTTGAAAAGTATATCACATTGGTTTAGTGCTAATTCATCACACACCTAACAGGAACACTGCCAGATTGATTTCATTAGCAGTTGTATAGATACCGTAGGTTTTTTTCCCCCCGTAGTGTGAAATGTTCTTATCATATCTTGCACACTTTGCATTTGTATTTCTTGGATGATGTGAAATATTGCTTCTGCAAAGCAATTTCTGTAGCAGGAATCATGGGCAATCTCAAAGCGCCATTGATACTGTCCCATTAAATTCAAACAAAGCATACTTTCTAAGTTCAAATGATGGTGTCTCAGAAATGGGAGGCTGTAACATTTATCAGTTACTAAAGGTAACATTTTGAGGTATGTGCATTAATTTATAGTACAGTGGAACCTGGTCACGAATGCTTCTGACCACAGCCAAATCAGGTGCTGACCCCCCAAAAAATCCACAAAATGTCTGGTTGCAAATCCTCAGGTGGCGATCAAACACAGCTGCGGCCATTTCCTCTGCTGCGCCATTTTTTGTGTGCACGCATGCACAGTCAGTCTCGCTTCTGGTCATGACCAAATCAGGTTGCAACCGAAATCCTGGAATGGATTACGGTCATGACTGGAGGTTCCACTGTATATTCACAGCAGGGTTCTGCTCAGGCTTTAGCAGGGGTGTTGGAACTTAGAATGAGCACCATGGCCGTGCAGTGTCCCTCAGTTCTCCTTCTGAGCTCCTATTGCATACCACGTTTGGCATTCCATAGTGAAAGGTCGAGGTTTGTGTTAAGCCTGGGTTCCCCAACCAGGGTTAGGTAGGCAAGCTAAACAGAATGTGCAGCGTTAGTCAGATAGGCACACAGATAAATGAGTGAGCTAAGCTTGTATGTTTATTAACATACAGTAAAAATAACAGATACGCTTGTGCTATCAAGAATATATTTTATTCCAGTATAAGTTTATAGCATAGTCAAAAACAGTCCAATAGTCATGTATCATGTAGTCAGTCCATTCAGGGATATTCAGTTAGCAAAGTCCATGTAGAATATCCTATTGTCAGTTCACATAAATCAGTCCGTTGTTGTCTCTCCCGTTCGAGCAATGCAGTCTTGCTTCCAAGCAGTAATCAGGGGTCATCAAAGCCAGAGAGAGAGAGAGCAAGCTGTAGCCTTGCTACTTTTATATGGTTTTCATAACCACACCCACAGTTGCTATTTTACAGTTAAAGCTGCATACACTAACTATGATTTATAGTTAGTATTTCACCTAAAACAGTTAGGGTGAACAATGTTATCCCTAACAGTTTGTATAAGACTAACACCATACCTGGCCCTTGCATTGGTCCTCTCTAGCTCTCATCAGATAAACACCACACCTTGAAGTTAAATAGACAAGAGGGTATTTGTTTTAATGCTTTTGGTTTTTTTAACCTTTCTGGGATGACATCAGAGTAGATCTAGATCAGGGGTGTCTAACTTGCATCATCATGACATCGTCCTGTGATGTATCACAGCTGTTTCCCCCTCTTTGCTAAACTGGGCTTGGGTGTGGCTGGCACATGATGCATCCAGCCCGCTAGCTGTGAGTTTGAAAGCCCTGATCTAGATGAAGAAGAAAGAAGGAACTGAAACCCACTCCAGGAATGTTTCTGAAAGGAAGGAAAAAAAAAAAACAATTTAGCTGGACTTCTAGGTGCATTAAATCAATCAGAATGGGTGCATTACTGTATTTTGAATATTTAAGTCTTGCCCAAATCCTTAGAAAATTATTTTTTAAGGTTCAACCTCCATTTTATATGAGCAAACTTCTGCTTCTTTGAATATACTTGAACTCAATCCATTTACTCAATATCTAAGATCAAATGAAAAAACAATTATTATATCACCCCAGGCTTATACCAGAACAGTTATTTAGATAATTTTGTCTAAAACAAAGAAACTCAACCAAGAGAAGCTGTGCATCGCAATGAGAACAATATTTCTCATCATTTGGACACAATTGGACTTTATTAAGCCAAAAATCTTCTGGGAGAAATAATCCAGCTATAATATGCAGGTTTTATGTGAGTATCATCAGGGGTGGGATTCTACCAGTTCGTACCAGTTCTATGGAACCGGTTGTTACAATTCTGCTCAGTTCGGAGAATGGGCAAATCGCACCACTGGCTGGTTCCTCCCCTCCGCACCTGCCCCGCCCAGGAGGCTTCCCTGAGGCCCAGTCAGGGGTGGTATTCAGGGGATTGATGGAGGGAGAAGTGGCTTGAAAGCAGAGCTGAACCTTTCTAAGATTGAAGCTTCTATTTTTCAGTGCAGACTTAGGCAGCAAATTGCATAAAGGTAGATCTGGGAGTGAAGCTGTGATTCTGCAACCAGCTCAATCTGCTGGTCAGTTTCGCCTGATAAAAAAAGATTGTTCTTTTTTTAAAAATTAAAAAAAATCAATCTTTACATATATATTTACAATATTTATATACAAGCCATGTCCAGCCAGTCACATGACCACCAAGTCACACCCACAAATTAGTCCATGCCCACAGAACCAGTTGTTAAGAAATTTGAATCCCACCCCTGAGTATCATGATAATTCTCAAATGCTGCTCTTTGTTTTTACAAATTGTTTTTCTAAATGCAATGAAATAATTTCAAATTTCTTTTCTCTGAGTTCAGATATTACTGTACTCGCATGTTTGTATAAATACACCTGCCATTCCTCATTATTTTGCTGCCTATTCACTGCTTTGTACTACATTAACTTGTCATAAGACTGGTCCATATGAGTTCTTCTTGATTCTCTCTACCACTGTTAAGTATGACTCCATCTTTAATAAGGATATAACAACATGTACTTTGTTCTCCCAAAGGTGTTTTTCCAAAAGGCACCTGGACTTTCTTATTTCTTACATTGAAAAAAAATTGCTTCTCATCCAGAACTGAAGAAGCTTTGTGGATGAGAAGCTAAATGTTTTTCAGGGAAAAAACCCAAGAAAGTCTAGTTGCCTTTTGGAAAAGCATCTTTGGGACAATTCTAACCTGGAAGACTGAGACTCTCCATAGATGTGTACTGTTGTGTATAGAAATTAGAAGACTCCAAATAACTAAATATGATTGGCTGAGCAGGCCGCACTAAGATTGGTCAATAAAGCACCATTACAATTGGTCCACCTGATGGCGGGAATTCTCAAAGAACTGTTATTGGCCACAAGCTGTGAGCAGCCGCTATAAAAAGGGCTGCCGTGGCTTTGGCAAATGTTCCGCTACAAGTCACTGAGTTGTTTTAATAAAGAGCTGTTGTTGGAACACTGGTCTCGCGTACCCTTATTCTCAGAACAGGACTTGTTAGTAATTTTGAGAATCTCATTAAAGCAAGAATACAGAACATGTACATCAGGTGCAGTATGCAGCTCCTCAAAGATTTATAATATTGGAAAGGAAAACTGATATATGGTTTCATCTGATAGATGAAAACTGTTGATAGTAAAATAAAATATGCAATTGTCACGTGGCACACTCTGCACACAATGCTACTGCAAGTGATATTTCATTCTGCAGTCCAATTCAATAAAATGAGGGGAATATTTGCAGGCCTGATGTTCTTACTTTTAGTCAAATACAAGCACATATTTAAATAGTATAATCCATTATGAGTAGATAAATGGAACCTGTAGAAAAAGGAACAAGGTATGAAGGAGATTAAGATGAATTACATATACTTTCCTCTATAAATTAGGCTCAACTACCTTGTAATTCTAGCCTGTATTTTCTTATAAAGAATTTGTCTTTGTAGACCAACAACCTCTAAAGAGCCATAGATTATCCATTCTATTCTATATTATACATTAATGAAGATCAAAATCTTAATATCAATATACATTATGTTGCTGATACAGAGTGTTATTTAGCACTATTATTACAGAATATTATAAAACGTATGTGAATAAAATACCTTGGGTCAGATTCCTTAAGAAATAGCATGCATTTGTGTAATGGGTAGAACAGTCTGATGTCAACCTGAAAAAGTTAAAATATCCTGAAACAACATTAAAATCAATTTAGAGTCCCTTGGATGTATCTCCCATAGCATTCCATGTTTACGTTTTCCAAGGTGGTAAGATTAAAATCCTCTCTTAAATATATTTATTCAAAATGAAATGTTCCATATCTCCTCCCCCATGAACTTGTAGCATTCTAGAGCATATGGTAAATGTTTGAATGTGAAAAAAGGGAGGGAGGAAAATTGTGAAACAAATGTATATATCTCAGGCCATAGAGGCAGAATATTTTTAGTCTTGTTGTAACATCCCATGCGCTTCAAAAGTATTCCAATTATCTGAGAAAACAGATATGCCCTTATAACTAATGGGATTATTCTCGACTTTCTCAGGGAATTCTTTCTGTACCTTTCAAAGCCTGAAGCAATAGGAGTAATTTGGCAGATTCAAGGAAAATTGCCAATTTGCCTAAACTGTAAGTACAGTTTTCCCTGAAGGCTTGGAGATGGGAGAGTAACTAGCGGTGATGAAAAGAAACCAGAATAATCACAATTAAGGAGCTAGTATTCATCACAGTGGAACATCATTTTTCACAACTGATTAGCTTCCAAACCAGTGACATAATTCTGTTGGCCCTTACACCTCACTCCAAGAAGAGGGAGCAAAGGAAACATTCTCTAATAGAAGCTAGCAGGGTACTATCATCTTGCTTCATACCTAACTGTGATGACCCGGGGCATGGCACAAAAGCAACACAGTCACAAAAGTGAGATAAGTCCCTTTAATACCTCCAACTTTGCTCCCAATGTCCAGTTACCTTTGGCTAGAGAAAACTCTCCCAAGAACAGTCTTTAAATGAAGGAAATTAAGTCAGAAATATAAATTATAACTTATAAATATAAATTTTAAATAAAAATCCACACAAACCATGCTGCAGCAATTAACTGGACAGGGCAGGATAAGAAATTGCAGACTTCAAAGGCCAACAAAACACACACAGTTGGGAAGATTCCAGGAACCCAGATAAGCCTCGACCATAAAAGATAACTCATGATTTGCTTCCCACGAGTTGCTGTACACAAACTCCCTTTTGAAACATTGTGTTCCCAGCTGCAGCTGATGAAGGGAATCAGGTCCCTTTCCTCCCCTGTAAGCCACATAACTCACGTTGCTCCCTTCTCCATTCCTCCCTGCATGCCCTAGGATGAAGAGAGGGTGGGCCTGGATCTTCCTCTGAATTCCCTCTGCTTTGCTCTACCTCTCCACTGCTCTGCCCAGCTAAACTTTGCCCTACCTCAGTTTTTTCCATGGCCACCGGAGCCACATTCCCACTCCCTGTGAGCTACTTGGCCTCTCCCTCAGAATCAGATTCCAAGAGGCATGATACTAACTCTCATTTTATGAAGAAGGAGATAGAGCCTAACTAATTAACTAACTAATTTAAGACTACAAACAGTCTTAAATTTGAACATAAAACAAGATTTTTTAGTCTCTAGTATCTCTCTTTACTGTTCTTTAACATACTACCATCTCTCCTCCCCCTTCCCCCCCCCCAAAAGTGCCAGATAGGAAAATGGATGATGGCAATTAGTAGAATGTCTGTATGCATGTTGATGTCCATTCATCCTAATCCCACCCAAACATTACACTTCGCCCACCTAAAAATGTTTAAAATGGTGGCTGCTCAGAGCACTTTGGGAAAGAATGACATTTATTTTCATAACCCTTTTCACTTTCCTTTGAAAGCTGGTGACCTTGAAGGTGATTCATAACACCATTACTGGATGTTCCGGGTTTGGCATGGAGGAGAAAGTGAGCATCAAATATTGCCTTATCTTTCACCAAGCAAGGAGTTTGTGTCACAGAAGGCAGACAATGAAAGTTCCTTTACGTCCTTAAGAATGAAGCATCTTTTTCCACGTGGAAGAAAAGAAGAAAACAATCCTTCTTCACTTCTCCTATTAAATTTGCATGAGCACTCAAAGATCAATCCTAATCCCAGCTGACAAATATAAAAATCATAACAAGACATGGAAGATGAAATTCTTGATATGTAATGGAAGAAAAAAAAATCCATTGGTTTACTGGATAACAAATTCCTAATGAGAACCACCTAAATATGTACGGAATTAGTGAAGAAGATCTGTGCCCTCCTTTCACCTAAATGTAAAAGCAGTTGGCTGTCATCCTTGTTTTGAGTATTGTGTGGTTGTTAAAACATACCCTGTCAATGATTATTTTGTCAGAATTTTGATTCTAGAAGAGAAGCCTCTATTGTCCTTCTTGAATTTACATTAGATGGTATACTTCAAACTATAACATTTTTGCCCTCGATAACTTTCCAATCACAAGCATGCTTATGGAGGTTTTTGGCTTGTGCATTTGCTCCATCAAGTGTTGTGGTTTGCCAGCAGCCTGTGCAGACGGCGGCAGAATTGGACAGTGGGGAAGAACACGGACCAGTACGGGAGTCTGGGGAGGACTTGGATGAGGGTCCTGCATCCGATACCGAGATGGGGACTATCTGGGAGTTATGTGCTGACTCTGGAGCCTCCAGAATCTGGCAGCAGCGAGGCCGAGGAACAAGGTGACCCTGTTCCCAGTGCGCGTGTGTGCAGAGCTGTCAGAAGACAAAATCAGCTAAGACAAAAGGGGCAACTTGGAAATAAGGCTTGGAGGTGATTGCCTCTCCCATAAAGTATAAAGGAAGTGCAAAGATAGGGAAACCTTTGCAGGAAGCAACATTGTTTGTTCTGATTTGTTTGCAATTTTTAAGTTCCATGGTGAATTTGTTCTCTGTTTGGTTTTGAGAGACTAATTGGGACTTTAGTTGTTGGCAGCACTTCAAGTCAGATAAAGGTGCGTTCTTATCAGATGTCTCTTGAAGAACTTTGGCAAACATCCCTGGGACTAATTATAACTGGCTAAGATTTATTCCGGGCTGTGAATGATGATAATTCACAGCCATTGAACTAAAATAAAAAGGGTTTGGATTTTATGTGTGTTTATTGGTGTCTTAGGAAACCTTGGTCAGAACAGAAGTCAAGTCAGTTTCCCAGACATCCATGTGGCTTTCTTAGCAACAACTTGGAAGTGGTTTACTCCTGCCATCTTCTAGGACAGAGTTTCCCCAACCTTTCTGGCTTTGCAGCCTGGGGGAGGGGAGAGGGGATGCTTCCACATGAGTGACTGGAAAGCACACATGTGTGCACAACTCAATTTGTGTGAGTGGCATGCATATGCACCTGCCACTTCTGCAAATGGAGCAGATTGTACATGCACTTGCCCATTGCTCACGCAAGTGAGGATGCGCATGCACTTGCCTGTTGTCCACGCAAGTGAGGATGTGCATGTGTGCACACTTGCCCATTGTTTCTGTGGTCCAGTTGCAAAGAGTTCATGGCCCACTAATGGAAGAAAAGAAGAAAACAATCCTCAAAGTTGGGGACCTCTGTTCTAGGATTTTGTCTTCAATTTTCCAATCTAGGCTAAAGCCCTGGAAATTCCTACTAATCTTCCACCTGAGTACTACCCAGTGGCAATCCTGCTTAGCTTAAAAGATCAGCCAAAGTCAGCTAGATGCTGCTGTCTAGCTGGAACTCCTAAATGATATCCCATTGCTGAAATAGGTGGCAAGAATAGAAATTATTGATTAAGGCTGACATTTTAATTGTTAGTTCTATGTAGTTAATTAATCTAACCCTTGGTCCTTTAGCAGTAAACAGGTAACAAGTGCCTGAACTGTTGAAAATAGGAAACATTTAACTTTCCTAATTTATAGAGTTAAGGTGCTGTTGGTGGTGGTGGAGAAAGCAGCAAATATCTTTGACCAGAAGGAACATTTGACTATTATTCTATCAAGGAAGATAGAAAAGGAGACATTATGCTGTGCAGTAAAGAAATATGGTGAGCATTGAATGGTTTGATTGATCATATTGCAGCCATCTTGTGGCTATAATTAAAAAGGACTAATCTATAAAAATAGTTTTCCCAATGAATATTTACAAAAGTACCATGTATACTTAGGATGCAAATATGATAATTAGGTTGTTCATTAAACAAAATCTGGGACTGTATATAGCAACCTGGATTTCAGTTCAACAAAACTCAGTTAATAATTTTTTTAGAATAAATAAAAAACAAACAAATATTAGGAACTCTTGTACCCTTTCTCATCAACTCCCCCTTGTGGGTAGGTAAATAAATGTAAATCAACTATTTTTCATTATTTTTCCGATGGTGGTTCCAATTTAATTGACAATATCAATATGTCTGCCCCCTGTACCTGCTTCTCAAAGATTCCCCATAGATAGTCCATATTGAAAGTAACTGAAAGACAATTGAGTAATTGAAAGGGAAAATTAAACTATAATATCTATGCTGTAGAGGTAAATAACAGCAATACCAACAATACCTGGGAAGTAATACAATAGGCTTGAAACACAGAAACCCTTTCCACACTGTGGCCATGGTTGGAACATGTGTAAACAAAAAATGAGCTTGACTTGAGGTTATATTTTATTTTATAATTCAATGTCAAAGATTAATAATTTTTAATCTACTTTTAACCCTTTCTTCATAACAGAGAGCCATTCTTAAATACAATACAGAATTCTACACTAATTAATCTACAAAGCTTTTTAGAATATCTTAGAACTTCCATCCCAAAGCCAATTCATATACATGACAGGGATGTGGAGGCCAGTTATAAAACTTTGAATGGAGCCTTAGTGTTTACAAATCCTCAGTTTTCCTTTCTACTAAATCACACAACTCGACTCCTCCATTAAGTGCAGCCCAAGAAAAATGGAGAGTGTCCCCACAGAGTTAGGCATACTATTCATAGAACTTTCCTGCTGTCAGAAACATGACCTCAAACCCGTTCTTGTGGCATCATGCTGGCACTGATACACTTCTCCTACTTCATTTCTTTCTTTCGTTAATTTCTCATCTGCTGTTGTATTATTTATTCCACTAGGACATGGAACGGTGTAAAAAACATCCCATTGTTACAATGATTAAAAAATGAAATTAATAAAATGGATTATTACAACGAGCTACTTCTAATTATTAAAGAGAGAAATTAGCATCTTCAGTATCATGTACTTATTAGCTGAAGAATGAGAGTTCTTTGATAGTTATGATATTTCATCAAACTAATTATGCAACACTGCTAGTTCATACATCTGGAACTACTGTAATTTATGATATTGAACAACTGTAAATACAAAAAAAATGGTGGTTTTATTCTATGTTGGTTGGTTCCTACAAATAGCAGATATGATTGAATGTGGGCCATCTACATGCCCAAATTCAACAGCAGTTTTCTAAGTCTTTACATTTCTTCATACATCTCTAGAAATTAGTGATTATATAAGACACCCCAAACCTTTAAAACATGGGTTAGGAACATTGAATGTTACCTGAATTAGACCATTAATCAATTTCTCCATGATACTAAACTGATAGTGGCCCATTAGGTCTTCACAGAGGAATTTTTCAAAAATGTTGGAGATTGAATTGTGAACTCATGCTTGCAGGCAGAATTTTACTACCAACTTATGACTCTTTTCCTAAATGGATGGATGTGGATTTTTACTTTTTTTTTTTAGATAATCACCAAAGGTACAAAGTATGATAAAAGCAGCTCTTCCCCTACTCAAGAAATGGAGTCATTCAAATTTGTTATATTCATCCACTGAAAATCTCTCTATAAACAACTGGTGGGTTGGTTTCATCTAAATTCAACTATGGGAAGGATATTATAATACATGATCTCATTCAGCTGGAGTTCATATTCATTGTAATTATTAATATAATCTTAAGAGTGGAGGGTGTTTCTTTCTTTCTTTTAGTTCTTGATAGAGTCAGAGTGGTGAATCTCGCTGGGCTCCTTCAACACTCCTTGATAGTCCAGTAGGTAAAATCTTTTCTCTTTTCATTTTGCATCACAATGGAAAGAGTAATAGCAGTTAGAAATCTGAAAAAAAACAAGATTACTGTATTATTTCTATGCCAAACAAAAAAAACCCTTTTGGTCATATTAATATATTTCCTAGCTGCTTCCAACTGAGATTCCTCAATGGAAATAACAATTCTGAAATAACAATGTAAAACTGACCCAACCACTCTAGCAATGAGCCCAAGCATTATTTGGAAAGACAAAAACAACCTTTCTATCTAGTCTCTTGTTTGACACAGTCTAATGCGAGCTTTTCAATATACCAGTCTTTAATAGTTCCAAATGACATCCCAATCCTAATTATAAGAGTAGGACATATAATGACACTTGGAGTCCAGGTCTCTAATCAGTCATCCTGCAATTTAAACACACCAAACAATCAGAGGAAAGATCACCCATTCTTCTGCAAAAGTTCAAGGGGTCAGTAAAGTCAAGGCTTTCTTTAACCAAGAAAGAAACACACTCACAAGGAGATGAACAAGGAGGGACTTCATTATATCTGCCAATAATTACTTGGTGATATAGGGAACTTTACATTCACTTAGTTTATGAAAGAAATAAAAAATATGAGCTACAGGTTTTGAAAGATGAATGCAAGAACAATGGCATCATTGTATTCCGTTGGCACTGATCAGTAGATTTACCAACTGAAAGATCATCTATTATTCTATAAAGTTCATTGCTGCAGAATGTGGAGTTTTCCCCTCCTCCTTTGTGATCAGTATCAATGGGGGAAAAGAGCAGAAGGAAGAGTAAAGTTTTGTGTCTTGTAATGAAAATGGTAGCCAGGAGGTAACTGATAAGATAATTTTATGATGGTTGTTCTTGTTTGGGATCAAGAGAGAGACCTCTGCATGAGAAGACAGCTCCACTTTTTGCCAACTTTGCACAAAGATCCCAGCGGAACTTGAGCCATAACACATAACATTGAGGATGTCCATTCAGGAGAGTGCTAAGATGAAGGTGGGAAAACCTTGATAGTTTCACTTCAAAATAAGCTTCATTATTTCAGCAGGACTTAATTTGAAGTCCAGGATGAGACTGTCTCTGTGGCGTAAGAAAGTAAGTCTTAATGTTGGCATTCACAGAAACCATTGGTTCTTGGTTTCTCTTCTGTTCTATTCTATTCTTCTGTTCTGTTTTATAGGTACTTAAAATGAGATTATTCCAATCAATTGCATACTGTCAGACTACTGATAATATAGAGTCCATCATCCTAGGTGATAAATCACAAGTTTAATATCAGATCATATTCTGTATAGTTGCACTTGATAATGACTAATACATATCTAAAAGAAATGTTAAAGCAATCAGGTAGTGACTGTTTATTATTTAGAATTCTGCCCTGCCAAATTGCAGTGCAAGACATCATTTTGCAAACACTTTGGCGATTGACAGAAAATGCTATGAATGTTTTGCATATTGCATATGGTCAAATACATATATTTTAAAATAATTACCTCCAGCAGTATTTCATTTATTGCATATCTCTTTTTATCTTCTTAGTATCAGCTGATTTTGCACCTGTGACAGGGTTTTATGCTGAATTCAATTTAAGCAGCATAAAGAAAAATTAGTTTATGTTCATTCATTAACATATTCATAGTCAAAGAAAATGGGAGAAAAAGTTAACGACTCTTGAGATTTGCAAAGTGATACTAAGGAATTTCATTTGGCTTCTTCATGATGGCTCAAAACCAAATGAGAGTTAGGTCATAAAAAAACTGCCTTTGCTTTGATTCAGCTTCTGTGTAGTGAGATCTGGCTTCTTTAAGACACTATTAAATCAAAGGAAAACTCCTATCCTTATTCTAACTTGGCAAACATTCTCCAATGACTTGTTCCTCTTTGGAGTGGGATGGGGGAATAATCCACTCTGGATGTGTGTTTTTCTCATATAATCGCTCAAGTCAGGGAAATGCTGTCAATTGATCCATCAGTTAAATAACCCCTTTCTCCATGATGGGTGAATCCTAATAGACATAAATTTATAAAGTTGTTAGTTCTGAGGCATAAAACAAAGAAAGTTAATTGCTGAAATATTCCCTTGGATTGGATTAAGGACCAAGAAAAGCTTTATGATCTTTCCCCCAAGGTCAGTTCTTGTTTTTGATGTGATTTGATCATTAGGTTTTGTCTCTGAAACACTTAGTACAAAACAGCATGTGCAAAAAATACCAATAGAATAGAATAGAATTCTTTATTGGTCAAGTGTAGTTGGACATACAAGGAATTTGTCTTGGTGCATCTGCTCTCAGTGTACATAAGAGAAAAGATACATTCCTCAAGAGTCAAGAGTCATAAGGTACAACATTTAATAGTCATAGGGTACAATAAGAAATCCAATCATACTAGGAAGCAGTCAATATAGATCGTAAGGATACAATCAACAAAATTACAGTCATACAGTCACAAGTGGGAGGGGATGGGTGATAGGAATGATGAGAAGATTAATAGTACTAGTAGTGCAGACTTTGCAATAGTTGAACAGTGTTGAGAGAATTATTTGTTTAACAGAGTGATGGCATTTGGGAAAAAACTGTTTTTGTGTCTAGTTGTTCTAGTGTGCAGTGCTCTATAGCGTCGTTTAGAGGGTAGGAGTTTGAAACAGTTTATGTCTGGGATGTGAGAGGTCTGTAAATATTTTCATAGCCCTCTTTTTGTCTTATGCAATGTACAGATTCTCAATGGAAGGAAGTTTGGTAGTAATTGTTTTTTCTGCAGTCCTAATTGTCCTCTGAAGTCTGTGTCTGTCCTGTTGGGTTGCAGATAGTATTTGTTGCAAGTTTTAAGATTGGTTGAGAAGTAATGCTTTGAAGCCTGATCGAAAGATATATTAAGTTATATAAAGCAGACCTTTCCCTGTGTGCAATTAACATAAAGAACTATAATTAAATGAGCCTTAAAGGATTGCTATTCAAATGCCCTTTTCACTTAATTGATATTTTTCTTATAATTTTTATAGTTTTGTTGCTGTTGTGTTTTTAATGTATTTTTGATTTTCTTTTTGCTATATTTGATTTTATATATTATGTTTCTGGTTATGTTATTGGTGACCCATTTCTAGTGAATATTTGTTCTGAACAATGCCTTATATCAGGTAGCCCCAAACAAGACACAATAGTACTGTAATTCCCATATTTCCTGAGATTGTGCTAATGACTTTTATATCATCATCAGTTTTTCCTCCCCATGAATTAACAAAATCTGGATGCACCACCTAATGGCGTTGAAGCAGAACAGTTGTTGTCTATTTACACAATGTCCTTCTCTGGCCTAAGATGCTAATTCCTGCTTAATTCTTGCACAGGTTCGTAAATAAAAAGACTAATGGCAATTTACTAACACTGTTATAATCAGGTGGAAAAATATATACATCTTTGTATTGGACATAAAACAGTTAAGCTGAAGTCTGCTAATTTATTGGAAGAAAACTACAAATATGGAGTGGGATGAGAGTGAAAGACAAATGCAAATGTTCAGGTTAATTTGTCAGGTCGAGTTGATTGAAGAATTAAAAGGTTGTACTTTGTCAGATTTAACCTACCAATTGCTTGTATTTCAATTTATACATTTGCCAGAGATTTAAACAAATCATGTTTCTTTCTTTGCTGCAGAGTGATTTTATGTAATTCAGGAAAGCTTACTAATATTCCTTTGGGGGATATAATTAATAAGTTCCAGCAACTATATTTGGTTACACTCTCTGTAGGGATAATTACTATGCAGATTTATAGAACTTTGCTGGTAGTGAAGAAATTCAAACATTCCTCCCAGGAGTCATAAGTTATCTCACTGCAGACGGTAAAAGGTGACAAAGTCAGGTCAAACTTAAATCAGATTTGTTCAAAACACCCCTGAGACCTGATGGGATTTCCATAGCAACCGAAAGCACCAACAATATTATGTTTATTAAATATTCAGATGAGCAGAAATTGTACCAGGCAAAATGCATATAATGAGCAGGATTGCCACATTGGGATGAGGATGAACAGTTATTATTTTTATCCTAAACAGTGTGTATAAGCTTGTTTTCTAACAATTAATTCTAAACATGTCAGAATGAGGGTATCTAAAAAGTCTGCCTATGAGAAATATCCTTGCATACTTTTGGAAAAGTTTATCAGGTTTTAAATAAACTTACTTTTGGGCTCCTTACCAGAGCATTAGCAAGGACCAGAAGGTGACAGAAAGCATTCCAACTAACAAACTCCAAACCAATAAACTCTGAGACAAGCATTTCCTCAAAGGTCCATTTTATTAGAGTTGTCATATTGGCACATTAGGGAAAACCCAAATCTGAGAGTTCCAGGTTTTCCCTTCCCAAAAGAAAATCAAAGATCCATCCCCTATGCCCACAAGTCCATCGCATGGCCCAATCAAATATCATCCCAACTGGAGACATTTCTCCAGACACTCCTCTCCAGGTGCATGTCCTTGACTTTCTGTGAAAGTCTGAGAAAGAATGGTGTTGAGTCTAATCTTCCACCCCTTTATGAAATCCTCCTTCCCAAATTCCCAGGCACTAAATGTGGCAGCCTCAAAGCTTCTAAGTAAAACATGGATTCCAGGGCTGACAGCAGCTTCATTCCAGGATGGTATAAGAATCTAAAATGGCTGCTTATAGCCTAAAGCAACCAGGTTAAAAAGAAGAAACAAGATTATCATCAATAGGCAAGTCCAATAGCCATTAACAACACTATGGGTTTTTTTTGAAGTGCTGTTGTCAGTGATGGAACTCACTGCTGTGCTCGTGCTGGCTATTCCTATGATTAGGCTGGCATTGCTAGAGATAAGTAACACTACATTTTCTTCTTAACATAGCAATTTCAGACAGGTATTTCATGGACATTGCATTATCGCTGAGAAGTCATTTGTTCTAATTCAAATAAATCTGAGTGTCAGCATTGTCTATTCCACTATCATTCTTAGCACTTCTTATGAACCACACTGGGTGGAATTACTGGGATTCAGCAATGTTTGGAAGAGCAGACATTCCTCATCCCCACAGTGGAAATATCTCAGACATCCACTGTATATTCTGGATCAGACTGTGATGCTATTGAGTAATTTTGCATAAACACTTGTGCATATGTTCCTATTTGAACTAATCCTTCTGAATCTGTGAAGAAAGTGTAATGTACTTCCTAAATCGCTTCTCTGTGACAGGAACATGATTTCAAGGAAAAGGAAACAAGGCAAACGCTCATTGCCCTCCTCTGTGTAATGAATCTAAGATGATTATACTTCAGAAAAGAAGACATTATTCACAGGGGTGGGATTCAATTTTTTTAACAACCGGTTCTGTAGGAATGGCTAAGTTGGTGGGTGTGGCTTGGTGGTAATGTTATTGGCTGGGCATGGCCAACTCAATATCACTCACATGGAGGCATGCATCTCCTTGCCTGGCCTCTCATGTCTGTGGGGATGCTGCAACAGTCGTAAGTGTGAAAAATGGTCATAAGTCACTTTTTTCAGTGCCATTGTAACTTTGAATGGTCACTCCACACAAGCAAAGTACCAGCAAAGGATGGGAAAAAAACTCTAGAGACATTCCTGAGACAGGAAATCTAGCCCTGCCATGAATGTAATAAGGTTTAACGGAGAGGCAGTTTCTGTAAGCAACCCCAGAATGTTTCCTTCCTGCCTTCCTTACAGGATTAGACCAGTAATTTCTTATAACAACCGGTTCTCCAAACTGCTTAGAATGTTAACAACCGGTTCTACCAAATAGGTGCAAACTGGCAGAATCCCACTCTTAATTATTCAGGAGACATCAGCAGATGACTTAAAACACTTGATGATAAGACAATGTTCCATATAATCTTATATGATTCCATGGATCAGTTTGGAATAGCTCCATGTCCTTGTAAGCACAGGACATGTTAAAGAATGGCAAAACTGCTTTTTCAAAAGTGACTGAAATACAACAAATCTCTTGAAAATTCTAGCTTATTTGGAAGCATCTGGACTGGGAAACAGGTTAGAGATGCTATTTGCAAATACCCCATTTCTGCTGAAATCAATGCGGAAAAGCAGCATGTTAAGTTTGAGTTTACTTTTATTAAGTAATATTGAGCTTTTACTAACTATCAACAGAGACTTTTAGTTTCAAGCTGGACATTCAGATCTCCTCACTGGGCTTCCCTTTTTAATCAGCTGCTGTAGTTTAGTTTTGCAGAATACAGGGAAATCTCAGGAAGGCTGATAGTTATGTATCAAACATAACCGGCCAAAATGAGCAAAAGCCATCCTGTGGAATGAAAATAGCTTTATATTCATCACCAAAGACAGTATTAATGGTTGTGGCTAACATTCTATCTAATTAATCTTTTGTGGATGGAAATGCTTCAGGATCGGATTTATGGACTGTTGGTTGAGCATTTCACAAACACACATTTATTCCTGTTGTAGACATTTGCATATATCTATCTACAAGTTCATGGAAACCAGTGGTGGTATTGAGCCAGTTCGCACCAGTTCGGGCAAACTGGTAGCAAGGATTTGGCATGGGTCACCAAACTGGTAGTTACTTCTGGCTGGTCACGCCCCCGATCCAGTTGCCTGGTTGCCACTCGCTTACTTGCTCTGCCTGCCCGATGCTCACTCATCCTGCCCTGCCTGCCTGATGTTCACCTGTCCAATAACTCCTTAAGGTATTTCTCTTTATTTTTCCTCCTGACAATCAGCTGTTCCTAAGATCAGTTGTGCCGTGATTCCCCTTGTTTACTTACTGCTTTGCCCAGGAGGCTTTCCTGAGGCCCAGGAAGGCAAAAAATGGAAGGGGGCACAGCCCCCCCACCTCTCCATTTTTTTGCCTTCCTGGGCCCCAGGGAGGCCACAAAACAGAGCACAGGGGAGTACAGCCTCCCCCCCCCCATCCTCTGTTTTCTGCCTTCCTTTTGAAGGAGCAAAAAAGCCCCACAGATGGCTTCCCTGAGGCTCAGAACACCCCAAAAATGTGGGTGTGCTGCAAAAATCAAAACAAACAAACAAACAAACCCACCACACCCATCCAGTCATATAGCCATGCCCCCATAGGCATGCCCTCTAGCCATACCCACAGAACTGGTAGCAAAAAATTTTTTTAATCCCACTACTGATGAAAACAGCTTCTTTCTATTTATCCGGGGGGGGGGGGCATAGTAATAATCAAATGTGACCAGTCAGTGACCATCTGCTGTCTTTTGGTTCCTGACAATCTTCTAGTTCCAGATTTTTCTGGAACCAGGTAGTTGCTTTACCAAACGTGCCAGGATAATCCTTGCCTTTCAAAATGCAAAACAGAAACTATTGGATTGACCATCTCTCTTTCAGCTGCAACATCTCTATGCTAGGATATGAGCAGAATATAGTAAGATGGAACATTCTTTGTACCTGTGACTATTCAGGCATATGTCTTTATGTCTGTCCACAGCAAATAGAATCTAAAGAACCTAGAATATTAGAAGTGAATATCAGACAAATGTTCTGTGGAACCTCAACTATACATTAGGAATGCATAGGAGTTATTTTACCAGGTGATTATTTTTTTAATGTGGGCAAAATATAGAATATGACTGAACATCAGAGGAAAGAAACATTTAATCCATCTGGAATAACACTCCATAGGAAGATAACAATGGCATAAAAAATATCTTGTGCTGAAGTTACCATTAATGAAATATTAACCAAGAGACAAAAGTTGCCCGTTGTGTTCGTTTTCAGCATCTGCACATAAAGCTGAATGCTAGGAAAAAGAAAACTATACATTTAAAGTTATTTGCATCTTACAATATTTGACCACATGGGTTTACCAACTATATTTAACAAGATTGTACATATAGATGTGTGTCTGTAAACATTTGCAGACTTTTTTTTCCCAAATATGTAGAGATTGGAATGGGCTCACCATTATATAAAGATGGTCTGGTAAAATGATTCACCTCTTTGAAAAGAAAGCCAGATATGTTTTTGGTCAGTCTACACATTTGGTTTCAAAAAGTTGATTCTGGATCTGGTGATCAAACAGAATCTGACACCAGAAAACAAGCATTGGTTATATATTATGCAACATTATGAGGACTTTTACCCTGAGGTGGCATTCAGCAGGTTCTGACCAGTGCTGGAAAAACCAGTAGTGGAAATTTTGAGTAGTTCAGAGAACCGGCAAATACCACCTCTGACTGGCCTTGCCCCCATCTATTCTCTGCCTCTCAAGTCCCAGCTGATCAGCTGGGTCTTCTTTTGTTGCCCTGCACAGGAGAATGGAGCTGGAAAGCAGGTTAGTGGGGTGGGGAGGGCATGGAGATTTTGCAGTAACCTTCCCCCAGGACTGGAGTGGGAATGGAGATTTTGCAGTATCCTTCAGCTGCTACACTTATCCAGCCCACTAAGCCACACGTACAGAACCAGTAATAATTTTTTTTTATTATTCATCACTGCTTTTACCCCAATGAAAAAGACAGATCCATTTGCTTATGTCTTTGTGCATATGTGGAAGATTCACTTTATGAAGGTTCTTTCCTTTCTTAAATGAATGAGAAAATGTGATAAGTTATTTAGGTCTCAACCAGCAATTTCACTTTTTTTTTCTTCCATAAAATGAGCAGCAGGTTTTTGCATGTTCCTTTAGCATTTACTAGTGATAACAACAGACATCAAGAGCAGAAATCACACAATATTACATCCAGACTTTCTCACTGGACTACTGTTTAAGCATTTATTATCTAGAATGCTCAGTAGGGAAGTTCTCCAACCCTGTTATAGCTCCAATGATGCTAGTTCTTTATGACAGCTGATGGAAGCAGATTTCAGAGGTCTTCAAACTTGGCAGCTTTAAGACTTGTGGACTTCAACTCTCAGAATTCCTCCTCCAGTCATGTTAGCTCAGGAATCCTGGGAGTTGAAGTCCACAAGTCTTAAACTTGCCAAGTTTGAAGACCCTCAATATAAAGAAACATATAGAAGAAAATATTGGTTTTTATTTTATTTTGAATTCCTTAGGCCTTCAAAGGATGCTATGTTTAAGGTGCCGCATAGAGGGACTTTCTTGGAGACTTTATTGGAACCCGGACAAATGACTATTTAATCTTTTCTTGAAGACCTCTTATGATGGTGCATTTACGACTCCAGGAGGTAGCTTCTTCCATTGATTGTTTGTGAATGGAGTTTTCTTTTTGCACTCTTATGTCTTCTTTTACATTCTTATATCTCTCTCTTTTTTTTAGCCAATTGAGATATTCAGGAGCAAGATTGAAAACAGAGGAAGTAAAAATCAAAATGCAATAGTCATAAGGATTATTTCATAATGGAACTGTAATATTCCTAAAGCCATTGAATAGTAAGGTCTGTCAATGCATTAAAATAAGCTTAACCTTTATCAGATATAATAATTGGGTAGAACTTGTGTTGTCCTCATATCTTGGTTAATATTTTCTCTTTGTATTCATTCTGACATCAAAAGTAAAGGACATTGTTTTCCCACAATTCCCCTTAGGGATCAAGGGTCAAAATTATTTCGGTAGCAACTCAATTGAAACAAAATTGCTTTAGTAAAAGGTTTAGTTCAATGCATTTCCTTTCTTGCACTGGCATCAAAATAACCCCTAAGGTTTGCCACACAATGTACTGTGGTACTATATTTGTTTGAAACAAAATAACAACAGACAGTAAATAAATGAGGAAAGCTAAGTAAGGCATCCATTTTCTGATACTGTTTTCTGGAAGTAATGGAATTTGCAGTTTCAAGGGATGCCAACGCTTTAGCCGTAAACAAAATAAAATAAAAACAGGTCAAGTGGTGTTCAAAACTAACTACAATCAAAAGTTCATATATTCACCATGACAATGGAATGAGATAAAGTGAGGTTAAAAGCCGAAAGGTCAAAGAAATGGACTTAAGAAATTATTCCCAAAGTCCATAACAGAGGAAGGAATGAGAAACTCTTCTTTCCTCCTTCCTTAATTGAAATTTGGGTTCTGCTCAGAATGAGGAAGCCTCAACAGGCCTTGGTAAAATTAGACATGGCTTAATTGTTTGGATAAGTGATGATCTTCTTGTTCATGTGAGCGTAAGAAATGGTGAAAAGATATTGTGGTAAAGTCTGCTTTTTTTCTTTGCACATAAGAAATTTCTCACTTCTGTACTCAGAAAATGTTACATATAATAAGCCTTTTAAGAATTTATATCTTTTTTAAAAAATAGATCTTATGATCGCCTACATCTCCGCATTATATTCTCAACTCTGTATGTCTATGCATTTCCTTAAAGCAAATAGTGGGGGAGAACCTTTATTCTAATCCCATACCTAAGAGAGGAGAATAAATAGAAGGATGCCAAGGATGACATTAATTGGAATGTCTCTGATAGTTACTGGAATTACTGATTTTCCTCCAACTTGTTGATAAGATGCAACCATTTCTAGGTGTAGAATTATGTACAACCCTTGTATGCTGAAAAAAGTATAAAAATGGCCAGACATCCTTATGTGTTTCAGAATGGAATGGAATGGAATAGAATAGAATGAAATGGAATGGAGTAGAATAGAACAGAACAGAACAGAACAGAACAGAACAGAACAGAACAGAACAGAATAGAATAGAATAGAATAGAATAATAGAGTTGGAAGGGACCTTGGAGGTCTTCAAGTCCAACCCCCTGCTTAGGCAGGAAACCCTATACCATTTCAGACAAATGGTTATTCAATCTTTTGAAAAAAAACTTCCAGTGTTGGAGCATTCACAACTTCTGGTTGTTGTTCCACTGATTAATTGTTCTGTCAGGAAATTTCCTCTTAATTCTAAGTTGCTTCTCTCCTTGATTAATTTCCCCACATTGCTTCTTGTTCTACCCTCAGGTACTTTGGAGAATAGCTTGACTCCCTCTTTGTGGCAGCCCCTGAGATATTGGAACACTGCTATCATGTCTCCCCTAGTCCTTCTTTTCATTAAACTGGACATACCCAAATCCAGTAACCGTTATTTATGTTTTAGCCTCCGGTCCTCTAATCATCATTTTAAGCCATGGCATCGATCTGAAGACCTGGGAAGTTAATAAGACTAACAGGCCAGCACCAGGGAGTCCAGTTACTGCCATTCCTAGGGTTCCTGACAAGCTGAAGAGATGTATAAGTACTCCTCAACTCATAACACTTTGCTTTTTATTGTTAATAAAAGTTTTATTTGAGTTTTCACAAAACATACAAATACAAATAAAATATCTTTTTTTGAGAACAGTGTGGCCTCAGGTTATCGCTTCTCCATACAGAAATAAACTCAATACATATTTATCTTATACATTCTAATCCATATCTTATAACTATTTTCAAAAATTTTTCAATAGCTTTTTCCTTTCTTTACTTCCTATAGCCTTATTTTAAATTATCTCATTCCTTTCTTAATTTAATTACATATATTTTTCTAATTTTTAAAATCTTTCTAATCAATGTTTTGATACTTATGTCTGTCCTGTTTACAATTTCATATTATCTTTTCTGATAAAACAAATTTTCCCCTGTAATTACTAGACTGGAGTGTAACACCTTTGTATCTTTTTTCAAATCTTATTTGAAAATTTAAGTTACATCTTTATAGTTATAACATTTCAATTGAATTCTGCTTGATACATTTCTTTAAAATACACACTACATTCTTAAAAGAATATGTATATATATATATATATATATATATATGTGTGTGTGTGTGTGTGTGTGTGTGTGTGTGTGTGTGTGTGTGCTGTTCAGCTTCCTTCGGGTATTATCCCACGTCATTGTTGTTCTGTTAAAGTTGTAGCAACGTTTCAGCAGAATCTCATCTGCCATCATCAGGCTTCTGTATGGATGTGTGTCTCACAGTTCCTGGTTTCAAATTCGAGGCTAGTCCATTCTGATTGGCTAGGAGCCTGGGTCTGTGTTCATTGGACTTGGAGTTTGATTGATTGGTGTTTCTGGTTTCTTCTGTCTGTTTTGTGGCTTTGATTGTCTGGCAACCCTCTGTTCTTGTGTTGGAGGCTTTCAGTGCAGCTTGGCTTCGTGTGAAAGGACGGCTGTTATTCATTAGCAAGTTGGGTTTCACCTGGGTGCCTGGTGGGGGGGTGTTTGAGTTGGAGGCATCAGAAGGAGTCTGTCTGTGCTTAGGTGTTTGTCTGTTTTGTGTTGTGGAGATCTTTCTATTTGAGAGTGCAGGTTTCCAAATGATTGACAGTCTGCTGGAATCATCTCTTCTATTCATGCTTTCAGATCTTTTTTCAATCTCTATGGCTTCTCTGATGATTCTGTGGTTGGGGTTTTCTATAGTTTTCTAGAGTGGCTAGAGTGCCATTGAAGTTGATGTTGTGACCTGTGGTTTTCATGTGTTGGACTAGTGAGGAGGTGTGTTCCAGCTTTTTTACTGCATTTTTGTGTTCATCTAGGCGGGTACTTATTCTTCTATTGGTTTGTCCAATGTATGTGGCCGGGCATGATGTACAGGGAATTTTGTATATGCCTTGGTTTTCCAGGTCAATTTTATCTTTGGGGTTTCTTAGGATGGCTGCTATTTTTTTGTCTGTTTTGAAGGCAGTTTTGATGTGATGCCTGTGTAGTATCTTACTGATTTTATCTGTGGTTCCTCTTATGAAGGGCAAGACAGCTGTTCCATAGGTCTGTTGGTCTTCTAGGTCTCTGTTGTGTCTTGGTGTGTTTTTGTGGATCAAGTTAGTGATTTTGTTTTTTTGGAAGCCATTGGCTGTCAATACTTCAGTCAGGGTGCATTGTTCAGTCTTTATATGTGTCTTGTTCTGGTATTTGGTTCTGGTAATTAGTGTTTTTGCCACGGAATTTATCTGTGCTGGGTGGTGGTGGGATTGGGCGTTGAGGTAGCGGTTGGTGTGTGTTTTCTTTTGGTATATGGTGTGTCCCAGTGTGCCATCTGTTCTTTTGTAGATTAGTACATCTAGGAATGGTAATTGTTTATTTCCATTTCCATGGTGAACTTGATTTTGGGGTGTGTGTTGTTTAGGTGTGTTGGTATACAGCAGGTTCTGACCTGTTCTGGAGAACTGGTAGCAGAAATTTTGAGTAGTTCAGAGAACCGCAAATACTACCTCTGATTGGAGATTTTACAGTATCCTTCCCCTACCATGCCCACCAAGCCACGCCCACAGAACCGGTAGTAAATTTTTTTGAATCCCACCATTGAAGTATAGTATATCCTACCCGTAGCATTTCTTCTGTATTGCAAAAAACAATTTTAACAGAGGGCAGAAAGGATAAGTGTATGGATACCAAAGTAGCATTGAAATTCATATAATGTGTTTATGTGTTCTGACCCAACCCTGTTACCAGCAAGAAAATCTCAAACAAAGCAGCAACTCAAACCTTCACAGCTTTAATCTACAAATAAACTTCTTTGTAGATAAAAGATGGCTTGCAGCCAATTAGTCCAACCAGAAAAGCCTTGACAGAATTCTTCAAATAAGCCAGAGTCTCTACACACAATACTGGATCCTTTGAACGTTTTTGCTTTCTGCAAAAGCAAAAATCCTTTGAAACCAGGCTTATATTCCCGAACGGAGGGGCCATTACATTGCATTCTTACTCCTGAGTCACCTGTGTTACTCCAGCTGTTCTCTTCTATAAATCATCCTGCACTCACATGCACTTAGCATAGGCTCCTCAGGGTCACCTGTGTTACTCCAGCTGTTCTCTTCTATAAATCATCCTGCACTCACATGCACTTAGCATAGGCTCCTCAGGAACCTCTTCCTCACTGCTGCTGGCTAACCACAACACTATGTTTGTAAAAAGTAATTCTGGGTCAAATAATTCTCTAATTCAGTGTTGGCTCCACTTCTCAAGGAATGGCACCAAATAAAATCAGGAAGACTTTTTAGCAATTTAAAGTCAGTCTCCAGAGGAAACAAGAGACTAATTTCTATTTGCAGGTGCTTCTGGCATGGGCCACAATTTAGCATCAGAGCTTTTCAAAATTATTTCCTATCTTTGATATTATCTTCCACAATAATTAAGTGCCACTGTCAACAGGTAGTTTATATCATCACCATGGCAACTGTTCTCATTGCCATGGTGCCTCTGCAATATTGTTTGACAATTGGGTCCTCATTTGAGTGTTTCTGAAAAAAATAATAATAATGGAAGACTGACTGGCAGTTTTGGCACATGGTTTCAGGACACATCAGACTTGATGGAGGAGGAGGTTGATCTGAAATTATTGGGAACTTAGGCTGATGTTTTCTTTGTCTTCACTTTCCCACAATGTTCTATCTAGGTGATACTAAAGTGACAATAATAGCTTGCCAATATCCAAATGGAGAACTATATACACAACCTATGGAACTTAAATCCTCCCTCTAAATAGAGTGGAATGTGAGTTCTCAGTATTCTTTTATGTTTGCTAAAATTGCTTCTATTATACTCTAGGAAGTTTCTAAAGGCTGCTGATTTCATTTCCTGTTGTTTACAGACGTTGTAGCATCAACAATTTCTTCATCTGAAGAAAGGAGACATGAAGTAACTGTTTGCTGCCAGATTTAAATAAATGGTCATGCAAGATTGCTCTGAAGGTTGACAACTTGCAGGCTTAGAGTCCCAATTCTACCTGTGTATATTATTCAGAGTTCCATGAAATAAAATTCTGGCAGGTACAAGTTTTCCAATTTTCATATCATTGTGATGAAAGGAAAGTAGGTGATCACAGATAAAATGTACTGGAGTTTTACATTAAGCAGGCACTGATAATCCTAGCTTACCACTTTCATACTTTCACAGCTTTCTTCTTCTTCTTCTTCTTCTTCTTCTTCTTCTTCTTCTTCTTCTT
>BLBF01000022.1:1532891-1631024 GCA_015471245.1 Laticauda colubrina | reverse complement strand
AACTTTTTGAGCAGCTCAAAACTTTTTGAGCAGCTCAAAACTTTTTGCACGGATGGAAACTCAGTCGAAGGATGCTGGACGGATAGAGAGGATGAAAAACGGATGCAGTGAGTACAGGACGGATGCATCACGTTAACCAATGGATGGCAAGTGTTTCTCTCCATTTTACATCCTCTTTCCATCAATTGGTGCAATGTGACATGGGCTTTAAAAGCTGTGGGTGCCCATCACTGGTGGCTTTTAAGAAGAGATTGGACAGCCACTTGTCTGAAATGATGTAGGTTTCTCCTGCTTGAGCAGGGGTTGGACAAGAAGACCTCCAAGACTTCTCTTCCATTATCCCATCGTTCTAAATAGAAATGAGTATAACTGTCTTCCATGGAGGTATTCATAGAAAGCCATGTTTACTGCATTCTTTTTTTTTCTCTCTGCTTCAGAACAGGTTACCAATCCAACAACCTTGTACAAATGTCTTGTTCTGTTTTGCCTGCTTTGAACTTTTTGGTGTTCTTTTTACTGCATCAACTGGGTTGGATTTATGAGAGAACAACATGTGCTGTAGGTTCATGCCATTTACAACGGTAAGTGATGAAACCGCCTTGTGTCATTTTTCTTATGTATGGGAACAGCAAGTGAATGTTATAGTTTATGATTTCCAATTATAAATCATGTAGACTGAATTCTTGGTTCTCTTAATAAGGGCTGTAAAAGTCACTGAAGTGTGAGGAAACTAATGTTTTTGTGGAAAGAGTTTTGAGGCTACAGCTTGTCAATTTTGGGACCACTCCACCTCTGTTCTATTTAGCTTTCAAGGTAAAAAAAAAGGTATGAAAGTGTAAATTGAGTAGTACTCAAATGCTAAAGAAACAGATCAAGCAAAGGATTAAAACAACAACAAATATCTACATGAAAAATTCAGGTTTGCTGAATTTTTATGTATTAGTAGGTTATAAAAATATGAGATGCTGGAATTTAGTTATCTGCGAAAGACAAGGTCCCTGGTATTCTCATGCATTGATTTTGTTAATATTACACCTCAAGGTTTCATTTTAATTGCTGTTTACTAAGTATTTACTTTGGAAAATGGATGCATCAATCAGCTGAAACTTTCTGAGAAGAATTTACCCAGAATTTCTTTGTGAATTTTTTGGCTGTCATTGGTACATTATATTGGTATATAATCAATGCATATACAAATCTGTAGCTTTATAGCTAGCAATATAATATTTGTATTTATTTAGGAAATTTATATTGCCGCCTACTCACACATGGTGACTCAAGGAGTCTTATACGGATATAAAAACACCATATAAAATAAATAAAATAATAAACCCCCTTCCCCAGCGACAACACACAAGCCCATTTTAATGGGCTCCATCCCACTCTGGGCTCCCCAGCCCCACTGGCAGAACTATCCATCCACATATTGGTGTGATCAGTGGTGGCATGATTTGGTGGCATGACTTTGTGGGCGTGGCACACGAAGGATATTGTAAAATTTCCATTCCTATCTCACTCCGGGGGAAGGATATTGCAAAACCTCCATTCCCTTCCCACCCCACTAACCTGCTTTGCATCTCCGTTTTCCTGTGCAGGGCAACAAAAAAAAACCCCAGCCAATCAGCTGGGACTCGGGAGGCAGAGAGTAGATGGGGGAGGGGGCCAGTCAGAGGTGGTATTTGCCAGTTCTTTGAACTACTCAAAATTTGCACTACCAGTTCTCCAGAACCACTTCTGGGTATGACTCAAAACAGTCCATAGAGGCAAAAGGGTTTAGTCTGGCAGATTTGATGAATGGAGCTCATGGGGAAAAAATACAGAATGAAGATTTCTAAGAAGACACATGAAGAAATTATTCTCACACCATGTAGTAGTTCTCATCCATTTGAGGTAGATAAGGTGATGGCACTCTACCAGAAAAGTGCCAAGAAATGTGACAGGGCTTGAGACTAATCATGTTTTGATAGAAGTTATGTAAATAAATGGGAAGTATAGTATTTCACATTCATTATGCAGGTCTAGGCACATTAGATAATGAGTGTTTTGCCTTGCTTGGCCTAGCTGTCAAGACATAGTTTGGTAAGCAAGCCTTGTCTTGAAAGCTAGACTTTGATCTCTCTCTCTCTCTCTCTCTCTCTCTCTCTCTCTGTGTAAGGCTGTGTGATGGCTTAGCAGTTTAAGAAACTGAGCTTGAATTTGAAACCTGAGCACCACACAACAAGGTGAGCTCCCATTCCTCTCCCAGCTCCTGCCCACCTAGCAGTTAGAAAGCATGCTGTTAAGCCCGAAATTGACATATGCATAGCCATTTTATTTAGTCTTATAATATATTCATTTTCTTTTTTTCCCTCTTTTCTGGTTGTGGGGGGAAGGGTTCCAGGCTTGCCACATTCCTAAGGTGGGAGAAGTGGAGATAGAGAGAGTTGTTTAGGCTAGGTGGCCATGGGAACAAAAGCTGACCATGCTGTAACCCGGAGGTGGAGGTGGAAATTGATGACACCAGGAAACATTGATTTACTTCGAATGTGGAATGTGACTTTTGGGAGCTGTTTCTAACTTCCAATATTATGTGGCCTAATTCCGGGTTGTGTCAGATCTGGAATTACAACAGACTTTGCCAATTTGATGCTTTCCGAAATAAAAGAAATTGTTTTGGAAAATGGATTTTGCTTTTTTCTTTTTAAATGAATTTCATTACTTGGAAACCTGACACATGCAAATGCAAGTAGATTAATAGGTACCACTTGGTGGAAAAATAGCAGCATTCTGTAAGCCTTTGGCATATTGCCATGCTGGCCATATAACCATGGAAAACGTCTTCAGGCAATGCTGAAAATATCTTTGGATAATTCCTTGGTCAAGAAATGGAAATGAGCACCATGCTCTAGAGTTGGACACAACTGGACAGGGAAACCTTTGCCTTTATATAAGTAGGTATACTGTATGTATGAGAGAATAAAGCTTTTAGAAAGTGGACAATAAAAAAGGTAATGCTTCATTTGTTTCTCTATATCAGGAAGTTTTGAATAAAGAGGAACACAAGTCACTAATGACCAAGTCTGTCTTTATGAGCCCTTAAATGACATGGCCATCATGGGGAAAGAAGTTGTGCATAACTGCTAAATGCTTGGCAGGATACATCAATCAAAAAGGATGTCAAGTCAGGGAATCTGATAATGAACAAAGGAGATGTCTATGAGCAGATCTGCAATCATATTGACAGAATAATGATACTTATGCAATGACAAGTATGACACACAAGTGTCACAGGATGAATTTGCATTATAGCATCTGACCTTAATACATCATCAGCATAATAAGTATCATCACACATCATTTCTCCCTGCAAATTTACACTAAACTTGGAATAACAGGGCCAGTATTTACCTTCATCCCACTTAATCTTAGGTCCCTGTTATCCTACATTTTACTAATTTATTTATGTAATTTTATGTTCTGCCTTCCCCAACTAATGTTAAATATATATATCAAACAATGTTTCATCAAATTAAAAAAATAAGAATTAAATAACAACACTTCTGATTTTATAATCCAATTGAATAAGAATTATTTAATCTCTTCTGTCTTGAAGTTTAGCCAAACATATGATAGTAATAAAGATTTGTGTAAATCATTGGACCTGCAGAGTAAAGAGAAATATTTTCTAGATCAGTCATACTGATTTTCCCATTCAAATGGTGATTGTACAGAGTCACTTAAGAGAGATGGGCTGTGAAGAAACATAATTCATTCTCTTTTTCTGTCTCTCTCTCTCTCTCTCTGTGTTTGTCTTCTCTTTCTCTCTCTCTCTGTCTCTCTCTCTCTCTGTGTCTTTCTCTCTCTCTCTCTCTCTCTATCCTGCTTTCTGTCAGATTTGGTTCTGTAGTAAAGGCTAGGTCCCACTGGCCGACGGATACAAAACGTAAGCATAAAGGACACAGCAGATGAGCAAAATTTCGGGGGTGGCTCCATCCTTTGTCATCCGCTCCAAAAAGTGGCAAAAATTGGCGTAAACAGAACAGAAAAGAACGGAAAAGAACGGACGTGGGTAGTACGTAGCGGGGATGTTAAACGGATGTTCATAGGAAGCCTAGCGGATGGAAGCGGATGGAAGCAGATGACACCTCCAAAGGGGTTCTGGGGGAGAATTTCGAAGCGGACGCATAGCGGAAGGGGCAGATGCCGCGCGGATGAAGTGGATGCATCGCAGATGCCTATAGGAAGCAAAGTGGATGCCGCGCGGATGTATATCGGATGCAATGCATTCACTGCAGATGCGGGGAGTATGAATTGTGTCAGCTCCGTGGATATAAAAGGATGCAGCACGCATGCAGTCAGCATTCAGGGGAAAGACGTGCTGCCACATACATCTAGGAGGAACACCATGGTTCATCAGTCAGGGAAAAAGAGGAAGCCCATGCCTACTCGTTCCAGCCCTGGCAAGAAGGACAGAACCAGCACCCCACCCCCTGGCACTGACTGTGAACCTGCTGCTACTGCTGCTGCTGCTGCTGCTGTTGTGGTGGACCAGCCCCAAGACCCTTAAAGCTCTGCTGCTGAAGGCCCTGCTGCTCCAGCCCCTGAAGGCCCTGCTGAAGCCCCTGCCTGAGGGAGGAAGAGGCAAGGGAAGGAGAAGGGAAAGAGGAAACAGTACACCGTTTCCGAGGACCATGAGGATGAGGTGCTGGAATGGCTGAGGGAGAACGAATACGTCTGGAGAAAGGGCCACAGACTCTATCGCGACACCAAGAAGAAGCAGGCAGCTTGGAGAGACAAGGCAGAGAGCCTGGGGTACACTGCAGATGTACTCCTGGGATGGTGGAAGCACATGCACACCTGGTATGGCAAGCTACAGCTCAAAAAATCCGGGCAGGCCGCTGTCAAGCTCACTGACCAGGAGATGTACATCATGGCCAAGTGCAGTTTCCTGGAGGGTGAGATCCGCCACCGAGGAGCAGCCCCTTTCCCTCAGACAGCCCACAGACAGCCAGTCCTCTTCCAGCCAGGAGCCAGCTACCCTGTCCAGGCAGGTGTCTTCAGAGGGCACCACGGCAGAGACACCCCCACAACAACTGCACTCCCCATGCCGGCGGACCTGGAGAATCCCCTGTCAGAAATGGAGGAAGAAGCAGCAGCCACCAGAGGCCAACCCACCCCCACCCCCACCCCCAGCTCCAGAGGATGCAGGCAGAGAGGCAGACTGGAGGGCCAGAACCACAGTGTCCTCTTGGAGATCAGGGACACAATGAAGACCAGCACAGAACTTCTCTCTCAGCTGGTCCACTTGGACAGAGGATGCTCGGGCTGCCACACCTTCATCACCTACGTGAGCCAGACCCTGAGGGACCTGCCTGAGGCCCAGTACCAGGTGATGAAGCAGAAGATCACAGCACTTCTGCACAACCCTCAAGGCCCAGCTGAAGCTGCTCCTACCCAGTCCAGGTCTGCTCCTCCACCCCAGGCGATGTCACAGCCCTTCTACGGATTTCAACAGCCCCTCACCTCCCAAGGCTACCACTACCAGGACTTCCCACAGCACAAGCAGACCTTCCCAGTCCAGGCCCAGGTTCATCGCACGCCACAGACTCCAGTCCTCACCCAGCTGCAGAACAGACAGCCCCACTACACTCCTTCCTCCACCCCACAGCCAAGCCCTTCCTCAGAACATCTGTCATCAGTCTTGGGCCTCACATCCAAGGTCCTTGATGAGGGGCCTCTCAACCTCACGGGAGTGAGTCAGCTCTCGGACAGCTTCCTGAACACACCATCCCCTGTTGTACTCTCGGGGCCAAGCACCCCAATGGCACCTCAGACCAGCACTCAAGCCACAGCCACCTCCACAGTCCCTGCCCGCTTAACAGCTGAGACCATGGACATGACTCAGAGTGACTGAGAATAGTGTCAGAGACTGAGTTATTTCCTTGTTCACTTTATCTTTGCTTAAGATACTTTACTTGGTTCATTTTGCTTTTTTAATAAAGTCATAAAGTTTACCTAAGAAAGTTAATAAAGGTTATCTTTGCTTAAAACACTTGGTTCATTTTTTTTACTTTAGTAAAGTGTTTGTGAAAACTTTTAAAAAATGGTTAAGCCTTTGCATGCTTGTGGGATAGACAAGGGTAGTTGTGGGATAGATAAACCTCCAGTGCAAGCATAGTATGTATGGTCCACCATCCCAGCTGCCACACATATAGACCTTTATTATCAATAACAATTTATTCATTGATCAACACATTTTTAAATAAACAAAGTTCTTTATTAATGCCCTATTCATTGTAGGGCCACTCAACATACATGGCACAATCTCATCAGTGTTATGAGACAGGCTCAAGGAAGCATCCATTAATCATCTATCATCCTGTCTTGCCACTCCACTGCTCCAGCTGGGGAGTTGCACCAGTGTCTCAGTAGGTTGCGCTGCTTCTTCCCTTCATGTGAAGCTCTGTTGGGGCCCTGTACATCCTCAGTGTCTATCAGGTTATGTCCTTGCCTCCATTCACCAGGCTCCATGTCCCCATTCCCTTGTTGACGGTCCACAAGTCTGTTCTGCAACACTGGGTAGCGGGTGCGCATGAGATTCTGCAGGATGCAGCAAGCTTCCACGATGTTCCTCACAGTCTGTGGGTGATGCTGCATGGTGGGGAGAAGTATCTGGAACCTGTTGGCCAGGATGCCAAAGGCATTCTCCACCACCTGTCTTGCCCTGGACAGCCTGTAGTTGAAGATCCTGTCTTCATGGGTGAGGTATCTTGAACTGTATGGCTTCATGAGGTAGATTCTGAGGGAGAAGGCGCCATCACCAATGATGAAGTAGGGCACATCTTGTGTGTCATTGGGTAGGGGGTCTGGAAAACCCATGATGAGGTTGCGTTCCAGCCCATCCTTTAAGTCACTAGCATTGTATACCTGGCCATCTGAAGCTGACCCGTTGCCTGAAGCATTGATGTAGATGAACTTGCAGTCAGCATCAACTATGGCAAAGAGGATGATACTGAAGAAGCCCTTGTAGTTGAAATAAGTGGACCCTGAGTTGGCTGGAGGTTTGCAGGCCATGTGCTTCCCATCTATGGCTCCAACGGTGTGGGGAAAGTTCCACCTCTGATACCACTCTTTTGCAACTTTCCTCCAGCCTTCTTCAGTGGTGGGACACTGGAGGAACTCCTCCAACGTATTCTTCGATGATGGCATGCATCACTTCTCTGACAACTTTGCTGATGCTGTTTTGTGGCACCCTCCACGCATACTGCATGTTTCTGTATGTGGTTCCAGAGGTCAGGTGGCGTAGGGTCAGTGCCACCTTCAGTCTAGGGTCCAGGTTGGCACGGAAGTTGGTGCTAGGCTTGGTCAACCTGGGTCTCAGACACTCTATAACTTCGTCAAACATGGCTGGTGGCATCCTCATGAAGTGCTGGAATGCACGAGGGTCTTCATTCCTCAGCTCTACCATCAACTGGTCATACAGTCCATTCTTTCACGATCCATCCTCGGACCCACACAGCTCTTGGACATCTCCTTCTTCTCCTTCTGTATAAAAGGTGAAACAGTCTGAACAGGTTTTGGTTCTGGTGATGAATGATCGCAGCTACCATATGGACTGTGTCATGATCCATCGTGGAGAACAATGGATGATGTGGAAGACCAAGACCAAGGGTGAAGAGGTCTGTACACCATGGCTGCTGGACTTATACTGAGATCCAGATGAATTTCTCCCCCTTTTTATAGAAAATATCGGTAGTCAGCTAGGTGTCCTTCTACATACTCTAGACATACTGCAGACATCCTAAATATGTGAGATACATCCCAGATACAAACATTTTGTCTGTTTTAATCCTTTATATACGAGATGCATACGCTTACATCCTTTGTATTTCCGTGCTACTAATGCTGTGCAGATGTTCCATGTACCTTTTGTTTCCTCCCTCTTTCCATTTTCAGCTGCAGCGGATGCTAGTTGAGGGGATGGCCAGAGGATGTGGAGAGGATACAGCGGACATTTAACAGATGATAACAGACATAGAACGTTTGTTGCTCGTATATGTCGTGGATGTACATCGTACGCAGCGGAAAGTTCACCCATTCACAAAGTTTTGTGTAGCTCAAAACTTCTTGAGCAGATGAAATCGCAGTGGATGGATGCTCGAGGGATAGAGCATATGAAACACGTACGCAGTGAGTACACAACAGATGCATAGCGTTTTCCAATGGATGGCAAGCTTTTTTTTAATGTTTTACATCCTCTTTGCATCCGTAAGTGCAGTGGGACAGGGGTTTAACTATTGCTGACAACAGATCAAGTCAAATCAAAAGAAAATCTTCCTAAACTTTTATAGCTGTTGTCAAAACTAACTGAAAGTAAGGGCATGTGGAACATTTTACATTATAGCCCTGCATCTTTCACCATTTTTTCACCTAAACTATTTTTGGCATTTAGGGAGCTAAAATGCTAATTTTTATTTTGCCTACTACAGTTGCCAGGAAGGTAAAGAAATTAAAGACAAAAACATTATTTTCTTACCTTTTCCTAGTAAAATCTTCAGAAAGGGAGGGATTTCTAAGATGTGTTTTCGTGATAAGAAAGATAGAGAGAAAAAAATGAAGTCCTGTCATAGATTTACAATGTAGGCATTAAGAAGTGGAATTTATTATTTTGTACACTTATATACAGCTTATAAAATTGACCAACTAATTTCTAAAAGAAAGACACAGCTAAGCTCTTGATCATTTTCTCTTTGTCATGTCCTTTTGTTTGTACAATATTGGAGGTGTGAAGCAGTTGGAAAGGATTTGCAGCAGGCAAGGCTGACTAAAAAACCAGGATTAAGCTCTCCTGAAAAGCTGTCAGTCTTGCATTCCTTGAATCTTTTAACTAGCTTGCCTACTAAAAATGCAGTGACAGTAACACCATCCCAAACACTACAATTTTTTAACAGGAATCTGGTAGCACTTTGTAAAGATTCTGTCAAAAATTTACAACTACATAATTAATAGCATCTGCTCTTTCAGAAAAGACCAAGCTGATTTAAGACAGGAAGTGAGGAAATAGAAATGAGAAATTGGTTGCAAGAAAATATCATTCCAAGGTTTTAAAAGGGCAGCTATAAGAAATTGCAATTCCTCCTTTGTTTTGTGGAGAGCGATGCACGTACTTAACTATAGGCTGCCTTTACATTTTTTGTTGACTTAAAATGTCAAATGTTGTTCTAAAATATTAGCACACCAAAATTACAGTCTGAGAAATCCTTCATTGCCCTTTGTTTTCCAATGCTTAGCTCATCTGCTGAGACATTATAGTTTTTTCCAAAACTTTGATCAATATGCAACTTTTATGAAGTTGCATACTGCCAATTTTAATTAATATATTTCTGCAATTTATATGGCATACAATTCCAGAAATGCTCTGAGTGGTTTAGCCAAACCAAGTAACAAAAAATTTCCCCATATTTGGCTAAAGTCTTAATAGACCACCAGCATAGTACTTCAACTGTGTTTTATGTAGGTGAAATGTTTATATTTTTGATTAGAGAACCAAAATTATGAACTTTTGACACCCTTTCATAAATGAATCATATTGCAGCTCATGTCTTTATTGCTTCAGGCTATTGCACTTTTCAAGAAACTTCCTTAATGTTGTAAAATGCTAACAGCACAAACTTATATGTGTTTACTTGGAAATAAATCTTAGTGAGTTTAGTTCCTTATAAATGGACACAGAACTGTAGCATTAAAACAGCAGTGAGGCATAGACTTAAATCAAAGCCCCACCAGGGCCATTTTTGTGCTAGTGGTTTATAGCATCTTATAGTGTCATCTAGTCATCACTATGGTGATATAAAGCCTGTCTTCATTTCTGATATATCAGCATAGCCATGGCTAAATTATGCTCTAGGATGCTATGAATCATTGTCCAGCACTCAATGGAGTTTATTTCCCAGTAAACTGGTCCATGAATTCACCATGAAGCAATGCTTGAAGCAGGGGAGGCAAAACAAACCCTACCAAACTACTTTTATGATTTTTATTGGGATAAAAGCTGCAGATCACCTATTCAACTGGATGCTTTCAGATTGCAATCAGTGCAGACTCACCATTACATCCAAGTGGAATTCAGAAATGTAAACATGCAAGATATTTTTATGTTTATTAACTCAGAAGGAGTTTTGCAGTTTTATTGTCACTCCTGTACCACCGCAGGCTTCTTAGTGGAAAATGTGTTGAAAAAAAACCCCTTATTTTGTGCTTATTTCTTTCTGTCTTCTTTTTATTTCCCCCATAAATGGTTTTAGCTACTGCAAATGCAACCAATGTTTAAACAAGGGATAGAGATATTGATCTCTTCTGGATCTTAAGATCAACTCCTGTTAGTGCCATCCCACAGAACCAACGGCAAAAAATTTGGAATATATAGTCCAATTTCCAAGATCTGAGATTTCTTATCTCATTTGGAAGCTTGAAAGTAACAACAGAAGACATATTACCTAATACCTGAAATTTCATCATTCTAACAAGGTAGATCCAAAGAAAGTGAAGACTTGTTACAGGAAATAGATAATTTGATTGGATTGGGGAAAGGGAGGAAAGACAATAAACTTCAGAATTAGAATTAGACTTAGAATTTTTTATTGGCCAAGTGTGATTGGACACACAAGGAAGTTGTCTTTGGTGCATAAGCTCACAGTGTATGTGACAAATACATTCATCAAAGATAGTGAGATACAACACTTAGTGATAGTCATAGGATACTAAATAAGCAATCAAAATTACACTAGGAAACTAAATAAAACAATATAAATTATAAAGATACAAACAACCGTGTTATAGTCATAAGTGGAAGGAGAGAAGTAATAGGAAAAATGAGAAGACGAGTAAAACAGCCCTACTAGGTGGTTTGACTGTGTTGTAGGAATTATTTTTTTAGCAGAGTGACGGCATGTGGGAAAAAAATGTTCTTATGTCTAGTTCTGGTGTGCAGTTCCCTACAGCGTTGTTTTGAGGGTAGAAGTTGAAACAATTTTTGTCTAGGATATGAGGAGTCTGTAGATATTTTCACAGCCCTCTTTTTGTCTTGTGCAGAATACAGGTCCTTTATGGAAGGCAGGTTGGTAGCAATTGTTTTTTTCTGCAGTTCTAATTAGCTTCTGAAGTCTGTGTCTGTCCTGTTGGGTTGCAGAATCAAACCAGACAGTTATGGAGGTGCAAATGAGTGACTCAATATTTCCTCTGTAGAACTGGATCAGCAGCTGTTTGGGCAATTTGAGCTTTCTGAGCTGGCGCAGAAAGAAAATTCTTTGTTGTGCTTTTTTTGATGATATTTTTGATGTTAGCAAAAAGGAAACAATCTAAAGCTATCACATTGACCAACTGGCCCAATATGCTTTAGGAATCCCATTCATCTGGACCATGAAGTTATGAAGAAATTAAGTATTTAATAAGCCCTGTATTAAGAAACAAAAAGGATAATCCTAAAACTCAAAGGTGAGGTCACTGTTTTTAAATGTTCAAGACTGAATATGCTTTCCCAGTAAACAATCTTGTCCCACTTCCAGGGCAGTGCTGGGAAACTGAGGTGATCCGTCAAACTCTGAAAGTCACTTAAAGGATGGAAAGATTTATAAAACCGTTAGAGCAATTGCTATTAATTACAAAGGAAAATGGTATGAGTCTTGCTGAAAACAAGATCAATTAGTGTGAAGCAACCCATTAAATACTGAATTAATAGAACAGTAAATCAAATTAATTGACCAAGCGGAACCTCCTGTGTGCACACCTTTCCCCACCTGTGCACCTTAATGAAGGAGTTAAAATGCATAACTACCTTCTGTCTTCAAAAGTGGGTGGGCCTGCTTGGATCCCCTGGTGGAAAGCAGCAACTATTAAGAGAACGGGATGGATAAAATCTTACCTAAGAAAGAAAGAACAAGCTCATTATTATAAATCCCCACACCATTGCCTTAGGGCAACATTTTATAAGTACAGTAAGTTCACAGACAACTATTTGGAAGAAAGAAGACAAGTGGGCCCGATCAGTCTTCGCTCACTCTTTCAACTGGGAAAGTTCATTCAGGTAGTGACATTCTCTCTCCATTCTACTTCACCCCAAGTAACAACAATGGTCTTTTTCAATAAGTCAAGTCTCAGATTCCAGTTAATATTTCACTGCAGCATCAGCTGTGCTTTGCCTGGAATTAAAACAGGAGGATTGCTTTGTTCTATTTTCCATAAAAAAGAAATCTCCTAAAGACTGCAGAAAATCCACTAAGATTCATTCTGTTGCTTCCCCTTCCACAGGTGAGTAGAGTTAAAAAGATTGGTCCCACTGCATATTATTTTTAATGTTTGGATGGGAGTTAAAGGGTAAAAAGGATATTGTTGAAAATCTTGATTATAGTCAAAGACCAGTTACAAGCCCAGGATACCAATTTTGCAATTCAGGTTTCTGATCTGTCCCCAGATATATCTTATCTCTATTTTATTTTAGAATGGGCTTTTCAATATACAAACCACCATGCTTCTCCAAGTGATAAAAGTTGCATGCATGCTCTGATTTTACAGGAACAGGAAAAAGGCATGCAGAAGGAGAAAAAAGAGGAAAAGAAGTAAAGCCCCTGTCACACAGCACCAACGGATGGAAAGAGGAGGTAAAACGGAGAGAAACACTTGCCATCAGTTGGTTAATGTGATGCATCCGTTCTGTACTCACTGTGTCCGTTTTTCATACTCTCTATCCGTCCAGCATCTGTCTACTGAGATTTCATCCGCTGAAAAAGTTTTGAGCTGAACAAAACTTTTTGAGTGGAAAATGTATCCAACGCGTTCGTTCTACATCCGCTACGCATACGGGGAACATCCGTTATATGTCTGTCATCATCCGTTACACGTCCGCTATATCTGCTAGGAATCCGCTGCGCATCCGCACAACTCAAATCCACTCCAGCAGAAAGTGGACACAGGGAGGAAGTGGAATGGACGCAGAACGGACGAGCAGCGTTAGTAGCACGGACATAGAAAGGATGAAAGTGGAGGCAGCTCACAAAGAAAGCATTTAAAACGGAAAAAATGTTAGCAGAGGGGACCTATCTCGGATATGAAGGATGTCTACAGGATGCCTAGAGGATGCAAAATGACACATAGGGGAAAACCTATATTGCCTATAAAAAGGGGGAGGAACTCACCTGGATCTCACTTTCAGACCAGCAGCCCTGCTGTGCAGACCTCTTCAGCCTCCATCTGGCTCTTGCTCTTCCACAGCATCCAGTCATCTCCACCATGGATCATAACACACTCCTTTTGGTAGCCGCCATCATTCTGCAACAGTGCGAAGCCATCTACAGGCTCTTTCACCTGTTCTAGCCGAAGAAAATGAGGTGGCCAAGAGGTGTCTGGGTCCGAAGATGGATTGCGAGAAGAGTCGAGTACGGACTGTATAACAAGCTGATGGTGGAGCTAAGGAATGGAGACACTCATGCATTCCAGAACTTCATGAGGATGCCGCCAGCCATGTTTGACGAAGTTGTGGAGCGACTGACACCCAGGTTGACCAAGGCAAACACCAACTTCAGGCGCAGCCTGGACCCTGGGCTGAAGGTGGCACTGACTCTGCGCCACCTGGCCTCCGGGGCCACGTACAGGAGCATGGAGTACGCCTGGAGGGTGTCACACAACACCATCAGCACTGTGGTCAGAGAAGTGGCGCAGGCCATCATCGAAGAATACCTGGAGGAGCTCCTCCAGTGCCCCTCCACTGAAGAAGGCTGGAAGAAAGTTGCAGAGCAGTGGTATCAGAGTGGAACTTCCCCCATTCCGTTGGAGCCATAGATGGCAAGCACGTGGCCTGCAAAGCTCCAGCCAAGTCAGGCTCCACTTATTTCAACTACAAGGGCTTCTTCAGCATCATCCTCTTAGCCATGGTCGATGCTGACTACAAGTTCATGTACATCGATTCTTCAGGCAACGGGTCATCTTCAGATGCCCAGGTATACAATGCCAGTCACCTCAAGGAGGGGCTGGAATACAACCTCATCATGGGTTTTCCAGATCCAGACCCCCTGCCCAATGACACACAAGATGTGCCCCAGTTCATCGTGGGGGATGACGCCTTCTCCCTCAGAACCTACCTCATGAAGCCCTACACTTCCAGATGCCTCACCTGTGAAGAGAGGATCTTCAACTACAGGCTGTTCAGGGCAAGGCGGGTGGTGGAGAACGCCTTTGGCATCCTGGCCAACAGGTTCCAGGTACTTCTCACCACCATGCAGCATCACCCAGAGACCGTGAGGAGGATCGTGGAAGCTTGCTGCATCCTGCACAATCTCATGTGCACCCGCTACCCAGTGTTGCAGAACAGGCTCGTGGACCTCCAACAAGGCAATGGGGACAAGGGCGAAACCTGATAGATACTGTGGATGTACAAGGCCCCAACAGAGCTTCACGTGAAGGGAAGAAGCAGCGCAACCTCCTGAAACACTGGTGCAACTCCCCAGCTGGAGCAGTGGAGTGGAAAGACAGGATGGTAGATGCTTAATGGATGCTTCCTTGAGCCTGTCTCATAACACTGATGAGATTGTGCCATGTATGTTGAATGGCCCTACAATGAACAGGGCATTTAATAAAGAGTTGTGTTTATGTTGAAATGTGTGGATGAATGATTATATTGTTATTGAAAATAAAGGGCCATATGTGTGGCACCTGGGAGGGTGGACCATACAGTCCCACTATGCTTCCACTGGAGGTTTATCTATCCCACAGCTATTACCCATCCCACAGGTATCCCTGCCCATCCCACTGCTATCTTAACCCATCCCACAGCTATTACCCATCCCACAGGTATCCCTGCCCATCCCACTGATATCCTTACCCATCCCACAAGCATGCAAAGGCTTAAACCATTTCTAAAAGTTTCCACCAAACTTTATTGAGTAAAAGAACTGAAGCAAGTGTGTGAAGCAAAGATATACTTTATTAAAAATAAACTGTAAAAGAAAAATGACCCAAGTAAAGTGTCCCAAGCAAAGATAAAGTCAACAGGTAGCAACCCAGTCTCTGGCACTCTTCTCAGTCACTCTGAGGCGTGCCCATAGTCTCAGGGGTGAAGGGTCCAGGTGCTGTGGAGGTGGCTGCTGCTGGAGTGCTGGTCTGAGGCACCATTAGGGTGCCAGGCCCCGAGAGGACAACAGGGGATGGTGTGTGGAGGAAGCTCTCAGAGAGCTAGCTCAGTCCTGTGATGTTGAGAGCTCCTTCCTCCATGACATGGGGTGTCAGTCCCAAGACCGATGACAGATGTTCTGAGGCCAGGCTTGGCTGTGGGGTGGAGGAAGGAGGAGTGTAATGGGGCTGTCTGGTCTGCAGCTGAGCGAGGTGAGGTGTGGGTGGCATCTGTGGCGTGGGTGGCATCTGTGGCATCAGTGCCATCGGTGGCATCGGTGGCATCGGTGGCATCGGTGGCACCAGTGGCGTACGATGAACCTGTGCCTGGACTGGGAAGGGCTGCCTGTGCTGCTGGAACTCCTGGTAGCCATAGCCTTGGTAAGTGAGGGCCTGTGGAAAGCCTTGGAAGGGCTGTGACATCATCTGGGGTGGAGGAGCAGACCTGGACTGGGTCGGAGCAGGTTCAGCTGGGCCTGGAGGGTTGTGCAGAAGACCGGTGATCCTCTCCTTTATCACCTGGTAGTGTGATTCAGGCATGTCCATGAGGGTCTGGTTGATGTAGGTGAGGAACGGCTTGGGGTTTCAGGATGATATGTCAGAATGTACCAGCTGAGAGAGGAGATCTATGCTGATTTTGATGGTGTCCCTGATCTCCAGCAGGACAGTGTGGCTCTGCCCCTGCTGTCTGGTTCTCTGCCTGCTTTCTCTGGAGGTGGAACTGGGGGTGGATGTGGGTTGGTCTCTGGTGGAAGTGCCCTCTCCTTGCTCCCACTGCGTCAGGGGGTCCTCTACGCCACGGGGAGTGCAGCTGTCGGGGGGGTCTCCATCGTGGGATGCTCCACAGATACCTGCCTGGACACAGGAGCTGACTCTTGGCCAGAAGAGGACTGGCTCTCTGTGGGCTGCCTGAGAGAGAGGGTTGTCAGAGGGGCTGCTCCTCAGTGGCAGATCTCACCCTTCAAGAAGCTGCACTTCGCCATCATGTAGGTCTCTTGGTCGGTGAGCTTGACCGTGGCCTGGCCAGATTTCTTGAGGTGCAGCTTCCCATACCAGGTGTGCATATGCTTCCACCACCCGAGGAGGACCTCCGAAGTGCAGCCCAGACTCTCCACCTTCTCTCTCCAAGCAGCCTCTTGGTGTCTCGATAGAGCCTGTGTTCCTTCCGCCATAGATACTCGTTCTCCCTCAGCCATTCGAGCACCTCATCCTCATGTTCCTCTTCGATGGAGTATTGCCTCCTCTCCCGTTCTCGCATATGCCTCTTCCTCCCTCTGGCAGGGCTATCTGGGCCCTCATCTGAGGGGCTTCAAGGTTCTAGGGGCTGCTCCACCACACCACTACCAGCAATAGCAGCAACAACAACAGTAGCAGCAAAAGCAGGACCAGCAGGACCAGCAGGACCAGCAGGACCAGCAGCACCAGCAGGACCAGCAGCACCAGCAGCACCAGGATCAGCAACAGCAGAGTAAGCACCAGCAGCACCAGCAGCACCAGCAGCACCAGCAGCACCAGCAGCACCAGCAGCACCAGCAGCACCAGCAGCACCAGCAGGACCAGGAGCACCAGGAGCACCAGCACCAGGATCAGCGCCAGCAGAGTAAGCACCAGCAGAAGCCCCAACACCAGAAGAGTCAGCCCGAGCAGAAGAAGCCCCAGCAGAAGCAGAGTCAGGGCCAGGGGGTGGGTTGGTGGCCCTGTCCTTCTTGCCAGGGCTGGCAGCAGATGGCATAGGCTTCCTCTTCTTCCCCATGGTTGTTGGCTGGAGCTGTGTCTGGCAGCAGGTCTTTCCTCTGAATGGTGACCTGCTTGCGAGCTGCTTCCCTTTATATCCCCGGGGCTGACACAATGCATCCTCCCTGCATGCACAGTGAATGCTTTGCATCCGCTAGGCATCCGCTAGGCATCCGCGAGGCATCCGCTAGGCATCCACTAGGCATCTGCTTGGCTTCCGTGATTCATCTGCTTCATCTGCTAGGCATTCGCTCTGCATCTGTTCCTTCCGTTGCGCGTCCGCTTCGCTGTGCTCCCCCGGAAGCCCTCCGGATGTGCCATCCACTTCCATCCGCTAGGCTTCCATGGAGCATCCGCTTAACATCCTGGCTACATCCTCTCCCCGTCCGTTCCTTTCCGTTGTTGTCCGCTCTGCTTATGCAAATTTGGGGCACTTTTGAGAGCGGATAACAATGGATGGAAAATTTTCTCGTCCTCTGTGTCCTTTTTACATATGTTTTGCATCAGTCGGCCTATGTGACAGGCCTTTAAGCCAGGAGTGGGCTGCTGGGGGTTCGCAAGGGTTCAGGAGAGTCCCTCGCTAAGATTCTATGCAGTTGGGAGGACCCCCAAATCCCACTCCTGGATGCCCCCCCCCCCCTTCCCCCCCTCTCCCAGGAGTCTCCATGTAACCCATTTTGGATGTAGATAAGTGCAGGGTGAGCACAGAAGTTCAGGAAGGCCAGAAATGTTTCCAGATTCCAGAGAGCCTCCGGAGCTCAGGTAGGCCATTTTCACCTTCCTAGAGGCTCGAGGAAAGTCTGTGAAGCCTGGGGAGGGCAAAAACATGCCACTGCCCCGCCATGGTGCCAGGAGGCTGATGAGACCATGTCCACTAAGGCCATGCCCACTGAGCAACCACGCAGAGAACCCTTTGCTATAATTTTGAAGCCTTCCCCTGAATTAATCTATATTATTTATATTGCCCCATATTATCTTATCCCTAAAGAGGAGGAAGATATTTATGCTTGTCAACAGATAAATTAGCTGAATGATTGTGCTGTGTTTTCTGGGTTATAGTAATGGTTCTGGAATTTTCCCCAACACTTATTTTGTCACAACACTAGTGGTAGCTTTCTCCCATTAATGATGTGAACGGGAGGAAATTTATTCCCACCCCGCGCTACCACTTTTTCCTCTGCTCCAGAATGCCCATTTCTATTTAATAAATTACCCCATTTCTGCAAATATCAGGACAAAATGTTTTAGCCTTTCTATAGCTTGTTACAAAGATGCTTCTTACAAAGAATGTTTTTTTTGTAGTTCTCTTTTACGTTTTTTCTAGTAAAGATATCTACAATTCTGCAAATCCCCATTATATCTTTGCAAATCCCCTCTGTATCATTTTCAGCCATAAACAATTCAGCTCACCAGGCAGTATTTCAATGTCTAATTAGTAATTCTATTTTGCAAAGAATAGTATGAGCCTGATTGAGGTGGAATAGGACTATCATTGTAACATATTGGCTGAAATGTCCAAAACTGACTAGTGCTATTTTTATATCTTTTACCATGAATTAATCACTGAGTATCTTGGCTTGCAGGAATTGTGGATGTTCCATCACTGGAGGTTTTCAAGAAGAGGTCAGACAGCCATTTGTCTGGTATGATATAGGGCAGGAGACTTCAAATTTAACAGTTTTAAGACTTGTGGACTTTAATTCCCAGAATTCCTCCTCCAGTCATGTTAAGGCCCTGTCACAATGGCCGATGGATGCAAAACATTTGTAAAAAGGACACAGCAGACAAGAAAAATGTTCCATCTGTTGTTATCCGCTCTCAAAAGGGGCAAAAATTTGCATAACCAGAGTGGACAACACGGAAAGGAATGGACGGGGGGAGGACGCAGGGCGGATGGAAAGCAGATGTTCCACAGAAGCCTAGCGGATGAGAGCGGATAGCACATCCGCAAGGCTTCTGGGGGAGCGCAGCAAAGTGGATGCGGAATGGAAAGAGCGGATGCAGAGCAGATGCAGAGCGGATGAAGCAGATGCACAGCGGAAGCCGAGCGGATGAAGCGGATGATTAGCGGATGCCTAGCGGATGCCTAGTGGATGCCTCGGGGATACCTAGCGTTCACTGCGCATGCAGGGAGGATGCATTGCGTCAGCCCCCTGGATATAAAGGGAAGCAGCTCCCAAGCAGGTCAACATTCAGAGGAAAGACCTGCTTCCAGAAACATCGACTGCCTGCCAGCCTGCCTGCCTGCCTGCCACCCTGCCTGCCTGCCTGCCACCCTGCCTGCCTGCCAGCCTGCCTGCCTGCCAGCCAGCAACCCCACAACCATGGGGTTCAGCTGAAGCTGCTTCTGGCGGTGGTGCTTCTGCTGGTGCTTACTCTGCTGATGCTGCTTCTGGCGGTGGTGCTTCTGCTGGTGCTTACTCTGCTGAAGCTGCTCCTCGTCCTGCTGGTCCTGCTGGTGCTCCTGGTCCGGCTGGTGCTCCTGGTCCTGCTGGTGCTCCTGGTCCTGCTCGTGCTCCTGGTCCTGCTCGTGCTCCTGGTGCTGCTGGCCCTGCTGGTGCTGCTGGCGCTGCTGGTGCTTACTCTGCTGCTGGTGATCATGGTCCTGCTGGTGCTGCTGGTGATGCTGGCACTGCTGGTGCTTACTCTGCTGATGATAATCCTGGTCCTGCTGGTGCTGCTGCTGCTGCTGCTGGTCCTGCTGGTGCTGCTGGTGCTGCTGATGTGGAGGAGCAGCCCCTACAATCTGGAAGCCCCTCTGATGAGGGCCCATGTGGTCCTGCCAAAGGGAGGAAGAGCCAGACGCAAGAATGGGAGAGGAGGCAACACAACATCAAGGAGGAACATGAGGATGAGGTGCTGGATTGGCTGAGAGAGAATGAGTATCTATGGTGGAAGGGACACAGGCTCTATAGGGACAACAAAAGGAAGCAGGCTGCTTGGAGAGAGAAGGCAGAGAGCCTGGGCTACACTTTGGAGGTGCTCCTTGGCTGGTGGGAGCACATGCACACCTCGTACGGGAAGCTGCACCTCAAGAAATCTGGCCAGGCCGCGGTCAAGCTGACAGACAGAGAGACCTATGTGATGGCCAAGTGCAGCTTCCTGGAGGGTGAGATCCGCCACCAAGGAGCAGCCCCTCTCACAACCCTCTCTCTCAGGCAGCCTGCTGAGAGCCAGTCCTCTTCTGGCAGAGAGTCAGCTCCTGTGTCCAGGCAGGTGTCTGTGGAGTGTGCCATGACGGAGACCCCCCCAACAGCTGTTCTAACCATAGCGGAGCGCATGGAGGACCCCCGGCGCAGTGGGAGAAAGGAGATGGCACTACCTGCATCCACCCCCAGCTCCACCTCCACAGAAAGGCATTGAGCCAGACAGGAGGGACAGAGCCACACTGTCCTGCTGGAGATAAGAGACACCATCAGGAGCAGTATAGATATCCTCTCTCAGCTGGTACACACCGACTCCTCATCCTCCAATCGCAAGCCCTTCCTCACCTATGTCAACCAGACCCTCATGGACATGGCGGAACCCCAGTACCAGGTGGGGAAGGACAGGATCACCGATCTGCTTCACAACCCTCCAGATCCAGATGAATCTGCTCCCACCCAGTCCAGGTCTGCTCCTGCACCCTAGGTGATGTCCCTCCCATTCCAAGGCTTTCCACAGGCCCTCTCCTACCAAGGCTATGGCTACCAGGAGGTCCAGCAGCACAGGCAGCAGCCCTTCCCAGTCCAGGCACAGGTTCATTGGATGCCACCGTTGCGACCGGTTCCACTGATGCCACCGATGCCACCCACGCCAATGATGCCACCGACGCCACCGATGCTACCCACACCACCGATGCCACCCAAGCCAGTCCTCACCCAGCTGCAGACCAGACAGCCCCACTACACTGCTCCTTCCTCCAGCCCACAGCCAAGCCCGGCCTCAGTACATCTGTCGTCGGTACTGGGGCTGACACCCCATGGCATGGAGGAAGGAGCTCTCAACATCATGGAGCTGAGCCAGCTGTCTGAGAGCTTCCTCAACACACCATCCCCTGTTGTCCTCTCTTGGCCAGGCACCCCAGTGGCGCTTCAGACCAGCACTCCAGCAGCAGCCACCTTCACAGCACCTGGACCCTTCACCCCTGAGACTGGGCACACCTCTGAGTGACAGAGAAGAGTGCCAGAGACTGGGTGGCTTCCTGTAGACTTTATTTGGACACTTGACTTGGGTCATTTTTCTTTTACACCTTGTTATTAATAAAGATTATCTTTGCTTCACACACTTGCTCCATTTATTTTAGTCAATAAAGTCTTGGTGGAAACTTTTAGAAATGGTTTAAGCCTTTGCATGCTTGTGGGATGGGTAAGGATAGCAGTGGGATGGGCAGGAATACCTTTGGGATGGGTAATAGCTGTGGTATGGGTAGGGATACCTGTGGAATGGGTAATAGCTGTGGGATGGGTTAAGATAGCAGTGGGATGGGCAGGGATACCTTTGGAATGGGTAATAGCTGTGGGATGGGAAGGGATACCTTTGGGATGGGTTAAAATAGCTCTGGGATTGATAAACCTCCAGTGCAAGCATAGTGGGACTGTATGGTCCACCCTCCCAGCTGCCACACATATGGCCCTTTATTATCAGTAACAATTTATTCATTGATCCACACATGTCAGCATAAACACAACCCTTTATTAAATGCCCTGTTCATTGTAGGCCCACCCAACATACATGGCAAAATCTCATCAGTGTTATGAGACAGGCTGAAGGAAGCATCCATTAATCATCTATCAATCTGTCTTGCCACTCCACTGCTCCAGCTGGGGAGTTGCACCAGTGTTTCAGGAGATTGTGCTGCTTCTTCCCTTCATGTGAGGCTCTGTTGAGGCCTTGCACATCCAGAGTGTCTGTCAGGTTTCGCCCTTGCCTCCATTCCCCAGGCTCCATGTCCCCATTGCCTTGTTGGAGGTCCATGAGCTTGTTCTGCAAGACTGGGTAGCGGGTGCGCATGAGATTATGCAGGTTGCAGCAAGCTTCCACGATCCTCACGGTCTCAGGGCGATGCTGCATGGTGGTGAGAAGTACCTGGAACCTGTTGGCCAGGATACCAAAGACGTTCCCCACCACCTGCCTTGCCCTGGACAGCCTGTAGTTGAAGATCCTCTCTTCACGGGTGAGGAGTCTGGAAGTGTAGGGCTTCATGAGGTAGGTTCTGAGGGAGAAGGCGTCACCCCCCACAATGAACTGGGGCACATCTGGATCTGGCGTTGCATACCTGGGCATCTGAAGCTGACCCGTTGCCTGAAGCATCGATGTACATGAACTTGTAGTCAGCATTGACCATGGCGAAGAAGATGCTGCTGAAGAAGCCCTTGTAGTTGAAATAAGTGGACCCTGACTTGGCTGGCGCTTTGCAGCCCACGTGCTTGCCATCTTTGGCTCCAATGGTGTGGGGGAAGTTCCACTTCTGATACCATTGCTCTGCAACTTTCTTCCAGCCTCCTTCAGTGGAGGGGCACTGGAGAAGCTCCTCCAGGCATTCTTCGATGATGGCCTGCACCACTTCTCTGACCACAATGCTGATGGTGTTGTGTGGCACCCTCCAGCCGTACTGCATGCTCCTGTACGTTGTCCCTGAGGCCAGGTGGCGCAGAGTCAGTGCCACCTTGAGCGCAGGGTCCAGGCTGGGCCGGAAGTTGGTGCTCTGCTTGGTCAACCTGGGTGTCAGCCACTCCACAACCTCATCAAACATGGCTGGAGGCATCCTCATGAAGTTCTGGAATGCACGAGGGTCTTCGTTCCTCAGCTCCACCATCAGCTTGTCATACAGTCTGTACTCTGCTCTTCTCCCGATCCATCTTTGGACCCAGATGCTTCTTGGCTGCCTCCTTTTCTTCCCGTAGAACAGTTGAAAGAGCCTGTAGATGGCTTCGCACTGTTGCAGAACGATGGTGGCTACCAAAAGGACTGTGTTATGATCCATGGTGGAGATGACTGGATGCTGTGGAAGAGCAAGGGCCAGGTGAAGGCTGCAGAGGTCTGCACAGCAGGGCTGCTGGACTGAAAGTGAGATCCAGATGAGTTGCTCCCCCTTTTTATAGGCAATATCGGTTTTCCCCTATGTGTCATTTTGCATCCTCTAGGCATCCTCTAGACATCCTTAATATCCGAGATAGGTCCCCTCTGCTAACGTTTTTTCCATTTTAAATACTTTCTTTGCGAGCTGCATCCGCTTTCATCCTTTCTCCGTCCGTGCTACTAACGCTGCGCGTCCGTTATGTGTCCGTTCCACTTCCTCCCTGTGTCCGCTTTCTGCTGGAGTGGATTTGAGTTGCGCGGATGCATAGCGGATGCCAAGCAGATGTAGTGGACGCGTAACGGAAGCCGACGGATGCAGAACGGATGTTCCCCGTATGCGTAGCGGATGCAGAATGGATGCGTTGGATACATTTTCCAGTCAAAAAGTTTTGAGCAGCTCAAAACTTTTTGAGCAGATGGAACCTCAGTCGACGGATGCTGGATGGATAGAGAGGAAGAAAAATGGACGCAGTGAGTACAGAATGGATGCATCGCATTAACCAACGGATGGCAAGTGTTTCTCTCTGTTTTACATCCTCTTTCCATCCATTGGTGCAGTGTGATATGGGCGTTAGCTCGGGAATTTTGGGAGTTGAAGTCCACAAGTCTTAAACTTGCTAAGTTTGAACACCGTGGATATAGGGTCTCCTGCTGGAGCAGGGGGTTGGAATAGAATATCCCTAAGATCCCTTCCATTATTCTATGATGCTTTGACTCTTATCACACCCAGCAAAGAAAGGTAATTTCTGCCCGAGAAAGTTTCAGTGTTGTATCTTCTGAAACCATCGAACCATTGTCATGGTAAAAAAGAAATAGTAATTCAGATTCAACAATCTCAGGATGAAGCTATGAAGATATGTCACCAATGTGGAAATTACCCAGGGCAAGTAACTCTTTCCTTTCTTTCACTGTATTTTTTCTTTAATACCTTTAGTAACCTCCTGATTTTTTTTTTTCCGAAATACAACCTCAGCAATATTTCTCTTATATTTTTCATAATGTTGCTTCACCTACCTGCTCTCCTATTGTCCTAGAATTAAACTCAGCCATTGGGTGTTGAATTTTTCAAATGTATTTGCCCTAAGATGTCTTTGCCAGCTAAGAACTATAAAACAAATAAATATGATTATTTAATTTTCTTATACACCATTAGCCCCTACATTATTTTGCAAATGGTATTCAAGGACTTTTAAGTAAACTTTTATTTTTTGACATTGGAAATGCATATGCTTGTTTAATGTTTTCCATCTGTTTCTGACAAAAAGTGATGGTGTGATAGATCTCATTTTGTTTCATCAGCATCAGCATTTGCAAACTGATCAGTCAGCAGAAAACTGAACAGACACCTGGAGTGGATTTGATCTTCTCAGACTTGATTAAAAAGAATAGAGTGGTAATTTTGACTACATTATCTACATACTTAGATAATACTGTCAGATCCCCTAAATGGGTTCAGCAATAATTGCTCTGATCTTGAACAAAGGAAGGAAATGCCCTCCTAAATCATTGACCTATTAACAAGTCTATTAACAAGCTTAGTTCAATAGTTGCTAGGTACTTATATTAGAAAATGTTTAGCTAGGATGGAGTTAGAAAATATTCATGCATTCAGACAGGTTGAGTTTTACAGCTGGCAGAAGTATGACATGGATTTTGCTGAGTCTCTGATGGAGAAATATAGTATATTCCAAAATCAAGGCTTGCCATGTATGCTGCATTTATTGATTAGAAACAGACATTTGATCATGTCTCTATAATGAAATGGTAACAGTTTATAGGCACAAAAGTAATTGTCTGATTAGTCTGTAAGTTGTATGAGAACTCCAATCTTAAGGTAAGTGGTAGTACAATGTGGTAAGCCTCTGTGATGGAATGTATTGGTTAAATTCCCAGGAGGGAGAGGCTGCATTATAGAAAATTAGAGGCAGCTCAGGCCATATGTTTTGTATGAGAGAAAGAGTGTGAAGACTAATAGTTAATATTAATGGTTATCAGAAACTATGGTAGATGCAGATAGAAGAACCCTTCCATTTGATAAGATTTTGTCTGTAAGCATAGAATATTAAAGAACTCACCAGGGGAGAATCACCATGTCTTTCTTGGTTTTGGGGCTGGACAGCCAGGCCTCTTAAGTTGATCACTATTAGATAAGAGCTTCAATGAGACTGCATTAATGGACAACCATTATTTAAGGTTTACATTAATTCATTAATGGTCAACCATTTAACTAAAATAGAATTTCTTCTACTAAATACAGCAGATAGGCACATTGATGCAGTAAGCCTGTCACTAACACCATTAGAATAAAGCAGGGATTTTCAAACTTGGCAGCTTTAAGACTTGTGGACTTCAACTCCCAGAATTCTTTCTCCAGCCATGTTAGCTCAGGAATTTTGGGAGTTGAAGCCCACAAGTCTTAAACTTGCAGAGTTTGAGGGTCCTTGGGATAAAGGGTGCCAGGCTTCATTTGTCTTCAGGTAGAAGCAGCTGCAGTTAAACAGCAAAATGCTGTGGACATTGTATACTTGGATTTCTATAAGGCATTTGACAAAGTAGACCACAACCTACTTATCAGTAAGTCAGAAAAATGTGACATGGACAGGTGGCCTTTTAACTGGCTAACAAACCACACTCAACTTGTAGGCCTTAATGTATCTACATTTACATGGAGGGAAGTAACCAGTGGGATACTCCAAGGTTTCCTCATAAATGATTTAGATAAAGGAATAGGAGAACTTATCAAATTGCAGATGACACTAAGTTGGCAGGAATAGCCAATACCCCAGATGATAGGCTCAAGATCCAGATAGATCTTGACAGACTTGAACAATGGGCCTATCCAACAAAATGAAATTCAGTGTAGAGAAAAGTATGATTTTACACTTTGGCTAGAAAAACCAAATGTGCAGGTACAGATTAAGTATGACTCTAAAGGAGTAATGGTGAGAGGGATCTTGGAGTCCTAATGGATAATCATTTTTTTCCTAACAGTGAGAAAAATTAACTAGTGGAAATTCAGAACTTATGAGTGTTCCATCACTGGAAGCTTTTAAGAAGAGACTGGATAGTTACTTGTGTGAGTCTCATGTTTCAGTATGAGGTTAGGCTAGATAGCCTCCATGGTCCTTTCCAAGTCTGTTATTCTGTTATTAATATCAAAAGGCTATTTCCTACTCATTTAGTAATCAGAAACCACACTTTTATATCCAGAAGACTGAAATAAGTATTACAACTATATTTATTGTTCTTCTTCTGAAAAATGGCCATTTTTGCAGTTCATCTGCTAGGACAACTAATGAATGAATTATGTTTAGAATTATATGTTTATAATTCAGATCCATTTCCCAGTGAATGTGGTTCACACAGCATGTTGTCTTCTGACTGCAGTACACTGCACTAAAAGTTGAATCTAGGGCCTGGTTGAATCTATGAAATTGTTGGTTAAAGCTGAATTTAACCAAACAAGGTCTGCTCTTTTTAATTTAATAAATCCTTTGCAAGATCCATGGAAACTGAAAGTAGAATGAAAAATAATATAGTGTATGTTTCTGCCCAGATACTGATGAGAATCAGCTATGATCAAGCAAGAGGACACATTGACACATAAACGTATCAATAGGAATATGGAAGAAGATTAAAGTGGGGTCTCTGCAGGGGCTGGAAATTGGTTTAAATAATCCTTAGGTTATATGATATGTCAGGAACTTCCCAAAGTATTTCAAAGAATTATCTCTTGCGAGTTTTAGCATTTTCCATTCAGTAATTCCCAAGGATATGAACACTCCACTCCATTAAAGACTTTGCAAGCATTATGGAAACAGTGACCCACATTTTTCTGTACTCCCTCTTAGTTAAATGTTTTCAGGTGTTCTGGATGAGCATGAAGATTCAAAATTTGTAGCAAGTAGTCAAGACAAACTTGTTGGTTATGATGCTGTTGCCTGTGAAGGAGGAATTGTAAGAAGATAAAAATCAACTGTCTTCTCTTTTGTTATTTCCCATTATCATATTTTAATTAATTTTATGTAATTTTATATAATTTGATCCCTCTGTATAAACTGGAGCAATGTAATGAGTCTTTGATACTGATTTGAGTCAGTAATAAAGTTTATTACTTTATTGATTGAATGAAATTAAAAGCAAAAATGATGGCATGATTTGGATAGATACTGAAGTAAAGGAATTCTGGAAGGAGGATTTTAAAAAGATAGGTGGAAATGATAATGATGCATTCAGGAGTGGAACTGAGATGAATGTTGGTGTCCAGGAAGAACTATTTAATATATGTCACATATTCTGACAAGGAAAATGAGGATAAATGATAAGGCTGCAAGTACAGAAGGGTGGAATGGAAAATGGCAACCTTATCCTGCTGTAGAACAGGGTTTTACATGGGGGTTTTGAATGGGGGCTAACTTTGTAACTTGTCTAATGGCTAATTTTAACAGTGCATACAAATGACAGTCAGTTGTGAAATCTGTTGCAAGCACTCAGTGCGGAAATGTTCTTTTGACTTGTAGCTGTTTCCCTTTCACTTTCTTTATATATGAGGTTGTAAAACTGGTTCTTATCTGAAATTCTTTCCCAAGTTCCTTCCTGAGATCTTTTTTTCTTTCTGTCTTTGACTTCTCTTCAATTTTCATTATTTGTACTGACATCAAAATTCAGTTTATTCTTCTTTGAACATCCTTTTTCACATTTATCCTTAATAACTTCTTAAATTCCATTTCCATTTCCTCTGGTTTTCTGTGATGGATGTATTATGGAAAATGTATGTCTTTGTCCAATGCTTTAGACTGACTTCTTGTACCAACAGTAAAGTAGTTTGAAGATGTTCTGTATAACTTGGAAAGTTCCAAGTAGTCTTTTCTGATTGGCCAGAAAGGCCAGTAGTGGATTGGTTCATTAGGAACCAATCCAAGGAGCCACTCAAAGGCGGCAAAGTTAAAACAATGTCATTGGCTTCAAGCCGGCAGGCAAGCCTCTATAAAAAGGGCTGCTGCAGCTTGAGCCAAAGTTCCGTTACTGTTTGCTGTCAACTAATAAAGAGTTATTTGTTGGAACCCATTCTACCACACGTCTTTTCTGGACAGAACACTGGAGACGAAGGTGGGATGATCCTAAAGCAGAGACCGAGCACGCGGCGAGAAAATAACCACGCTAGACAAAATGGCTGGTAGCAACACGCCGCCCATACTTTTTAACCCAAATGAAGATTGGGAGTCTTATATCGATTGCTTCCTGATGTTTCTGGAGACCAACAAAATGGAGGAAATTTTGGATCAGCGAAAGAGGGCTGTCTTCCTAACACATTGTGGGCCAGCCGTGTTCAAAATGGCAAAGGCATTGGCAAAGCCCAGAGACGTGAAACAGATGACCTGGTCTGAACTTAACTGAATGCTAAAGGCTCACTACACGCCGGTTGTCTCAAATCTTATTAAGAGACACGAGTTTTATAAAAGAGACCAGAGGAAAGACGAGACCATTGCGGATTTTGTCGCAGCTCTCTGCCATCTGGGAGGAGCCTGTGAGTACCAGAATATGGATGAGGCCATGCGAGATCGTGTCATGTTAGGTCTAAAGGACTCTACTTTACAAAGCAAACTATTAAACAGACCTAACATAACTGTGGCAGAAGCAATCGCGGAAGCCACTGCTGCAGAAGCTGCGAAGAAATCAGCGGCCACAATGAAACTGATGAATGCCAATACTGACATGACGACCCTACCCAAAGGGAAGAAGCAAGCTGCCACAACCACACACTACGAAGACCTAGACGAGTCATCAGAAATGGAAGAAGATGACGATGAGGTCCATCGCCTGTATGCGAACCAAAAAAGGTGCGAAAGAAGAAGAAATTGCTGGGAATGCGCTGGTTGCAGAGGAAACCACCCCCGAGCCGAGTGTAGGTTCCTTGATGCCATCTGTCGGGCTTGCAAGAAGAAGGGACACATCGAAAGAGTCTGCCGAAATTGTAAGAACAGCAGTCATAGCAGACAAGGTAATTCCCCACAAAGAACTGACTCGAGGCAAGCCGATAGAAAATGGGAGCGCAGCAAGGGAACCAGCAACCGAGAAAAAACTCACCAGACTGTCACTATCGGAAGCACACAGACGGAAAGCGGGAGAAAAGTCAAAATTGTAGTGACCATTGAAGGAAGCCCTTGTGAAATGGAGGTCGACTCAGGATCTTTCCTATCAATGGTGTCTTAGAACACAATCAGGCAGTTGATTCCAAACATAAAACAAAAAGAACTCAAGAAACAAAAATTAATTCTCAAAGACTACCAGGGAAATAGAATTTCCGTGGTAGGGCTAGGACACTTCAAAGTCACTTACAAACAACACGCCGAAGTCCTGCCGCTGACTATAGTCTACCGAGACCATTCCAGCCTCCTGGGCATAGAATGGTTCACACCATTGGGCATCGGGATGACCGGAGTAAGCCGAATAGCCGCAAGCGATTGGGAAGAGAACCTGCTACACGAATTCCAGGACATCTTTGATGGCACTCTAGGCAGGTACTGGGGGACCCCAATTTGCTTTAGCTTAGATCCCCAGATAGCACCAAGTAGGTTAAAAGCTAGACGAGTCCCCTTTGCATTAAAGCCCAAAATAGATGAGCAATTAAACAAATTGATTGCACAAGGGGTCATAGAACCAACTGACCATGCTAGGTGGGAGACACCAATAGTAACACCTGTAAAACCTGATGGGTCTGTGCGCATCTGTGGAGACTACAAGGCTACCCTGAACCATGCTCTGCAGCAAAGCACATACCCAGTACCAGTCGTGCAGCACTTATTGCACTCACTTGGGGGAGGAAAATCTTTTGCGAAACTCGATTTGGCTCAGGCATATCAGCAACTTCCAGTAGACCCAATAACGGCCGAGGCACAAACAATAGTAATGCATAGAGGGGCTTTCAAATGTAACAGGCTTCAATTTAGAGTAAGCATTGCCCCAGGCGTTTTCCAAAGCTTCATGGAACGCCTATTAAACGGAATAAAAGGGGTCGTTCCATACTTTGATGACATCCTAATTTCAGCGAAAAACATGACCCAATTAGAAGCAAGACTAAGAGAAGTGCTAACCAAATTTAGAGAATCCGGCCTAAAAGTAAAAAAGGAAAAATGCTTCCTGGCTACCGACTGCGTCGAATTTTTAGGGTATTTAATTGACGAACAAGGTATTCACCCAACAGACAAAAAAGTCAAAGCAATTAAAGACACACCCAGGCCAAAAAATAAAAAGGATTTACAGGCATTCTTGGGTCTGATCAACTTTTATAACGTGTTCCTCCCCCACAAAGCAACGATAGCAGAACCATTACACTGTTTGCTGGATAAAAAAACTGTCTGGACTTGGAGTCAGAAAGAACAAAAAGCATTCCAAAGCATAAAAGACTTATTAACCTCAGACACCGTTCTTATTCAGTTTAGTAATACACTTCCATTGATGGTCACCTGTGATGCCTCACCTTTCGGAGTCGGTGCCATGGTGAGCCACCAATTACCTGACAGGAGAGAGGCACCCATCGCCTTTTACTTGAAAACGCTCTCCAAAGCGGAACGCAACTATAGCCAGCTAGACAGGGAGGCCCTGGCAATTGTCGCCGGAGTTAAATATTTTCACGAATACCTCTATGGGAGGACATTTTCCATTGTGACTGACCATAAACTGTTACTGGGGATTTTGGCGGGGAACAAACCCACACTGAACATTCTATCCCCACGGATGACTAGGTGGTCAGAATTCCTGGCCACCTATTCATATACCTTGCTGCATCGACCCGGGAAACAAATCACCCATGCAGATGCTTTAAGCCGAGCACCATTACCAACCATAGAGGATGACCCGGCTCTAACCACCGCCGCCCTACAAGTAGAGACCTGCCCTGAACTTCCATTGTCTGCCAATGATGTCGCCAGAGCCATGGCAAAAGAGCCAGTGACTGCCCGCGTTTTGATTTGGGTAGGTAAAGGCTGGCCGGAAAGCCAAAAGATTGCAGGTTTTAAAACTTTTCGGACTAGACAAACTGAACTGTCAATACAAAAGGGGTCTTTATTGTGGGGAGATCGGGTGGTAATTCCATCCAGACTGCAGGAAGAGGTGTTGGGTATGCTACATGAGGGCCACCCAGGCATAGTAAAAATGAAAAGCCTAGCCAGGAGCTATGTCTGGTGGCATGGCTTAGACAAGGACATTGAACGCTGGGTTACAACATGCCACAAGTGTCAGAGAGTTAGACCCACACCACCGCAAGTGCCCATAAGGGACTGGGAGACCCCACGAGGCCCTTGGTCTCGAATCCATATTGATTTTGCAGGACCAACCAGGGGCAGTATGTTCTTAATAGTCATCGATGCATATTCAAATTGGTTGGAGGTTATAGTAATGTCATCCACAACAACTGATGCTGTTATAAAACAGCTAAACAAATTGTTTGCAACTCATGGTTTACCTGATGTATTGGTATCCGAGAACGGGTCACAACTAACAGCTATACAATTCGAACAGTACTTAGCATCCCTGGGTATATGCCATGCACTAACCACACCGGCCCACCCGGCGGCGAATGGTAGGACCAAACAAATGGTCAGGTTTACCAAAGAAGGCCTAGAAAAAATGGACCGTGGGGATGTCCAAGACAAGCTGAACTGCTTACACTACAACACATCACTCCCAGTCGTACAACAAACAAGAGCCTGGCAGAATTGTTAATGGGGAGGAAACTCAGATTTAGATAGACTGCATCCAAATTACACTTGTGAGAAACCCCTCGACTCATCCAGCCGATACCGCACTTTTGAAATTGGTGACCTACTCTATGCAAAGAATTTTACCGGGGATCCTCTCTGGCTTTCAGCTACTGTCACACAAATAACAGGCCCCCGGTCCTACAGACTAACCGTGGACGATGGAAGAGAATGGAAGCGGCACATAGACCAGTTTTGTTCATGAAACATCGAGCGTAAAATGACCGTGCAACCTCAAATAATAAAAATCGATGAAAACAAAACCAAGGGGGGGGGGAAACACAAACAAATAAAAAAGGGTGTGAAAATGAACCATTGAAATTAAATCTAGAACATCTAACCAACCAAAAAGAGCACTTACGGTTAGATGAAACCATCGGAGGTAGTCCAAGCTAAAGGGAAGCCGTCCTGGAAGGGGCCAGCCAGTCCAGTTCAACCAGCCTGGTTGAACCAGGAGGGAGCGATAAAACCACCGACCTTAGCAACTCAAGCGGTAGCAGCAATGCTGACTCACCCTTCCAGGCGGTTCCATGGAGACGAGCTGGAGAGACAGCGATCCTGACCTTGAAGTCCTAGGTGAGAATGACCCCTGCAGATCAACTAGGACCAGAAGAAGCCCCACCTACCTGCGCAACTACGTACCTCACATAGGACTGAACTAAAGGAGGAGGGGTGTTCTGTATAACTTGGAAGGTTCCAAGTAGTCTTTTCTGATTGGCCAGAAAGGCCAGTAGTGGATTGGTTCATTAGGAACCAATCCAAGGAGCCGCTCAAAGGCGGCAAAGTTAATACAATGTCATTGGCTACAAGCCAGCAGGCAAGCCTCTGTAAAAAGGGCTGCCACGGAGACAATGTTCTGTTACTGTTTGCTGTTAACTTATAAAGAGATATTTGTTGGAACCCGGTCTACCGCGTGTCTTTTCTGGATGGAACAGAAGACAATGAAGAAATCATTGAAATGGCATAGAATATAGACCATAGATAGAATCATAGGACTGGATTAGGGACCTCAGAGGTCCCACCCTCTAGTCCCATGATGGCGAACTTATGGCATGAGTGCCACAGGTGACATGTAGAGCCATTTGTGCCAGCATGCGAGCTGCAGGCAAACTTACCTCACTGCACATGTGTATGCCTCACAGCTGATTTTCGGCCAGTTTGAGGCCTTTTTCAACCTCCCAAAGGCTTGAGGAAGGCTTCTGCAGGTTTCTACAAGCTTTGTGGGCCGAAATCTAATGAAAGTAGATTTGAAAGTGAAAGTGTTTCATCACTTCCGGTATTTTTGGAAAAATGGGAAGTGATGAAATTGGGCTAGATTTCGGCCTACAAAGCTTGTAGAAGCCTGCAGAAGCCTTCCTCAAGCCTTTGAGAGGCCAAAAAGGCCTCAAACCAGCCAAAAATCAGCTGTGAGGTGCAGTACAGGTAAGGAAGGTGGGCAGGAGGGGGAGATTGTGTAAACATGTGTAGGAGACGTGGGGGGGGGGCACATTGCCTTCTGGGCATAGGAACACAAGCATGCAAGCGCATGCACAATTTTTGGCACCCCAAAAGGTTAGCCACCATTGCTCTAGTCCAACCCCCTGCTCAAGACAGGAGATCCTGGACTAATGGATATCCAATTGATTCTTGAAAACTTCCAATGATTGGGCACTCACAACTCTTGAAGACAAGCTATTCCACTGATGATTTTTTTTTTCCATGAAGATTTCTCTTTGGTCTAGGTTGGGTCTCTCTTTAACAAGTTTCCACCTATTGCTTCTTGTCCTTTCCTCTGGTACTTTAGGGAAGTCAACCCCATCTTCTCTATGACAGCACCTCAAGTACAAGAACTATGTTGTTATATTTCCCCATCCTTTCTCCAAAAGGCTAGAGTGTAGACATATCTGGCTCCCTCAACTATCCATCGTATGATTTTGCCTCCAAACTTCTTATCAACTTTGTTGCTTTTCTCTGCACTCTTTCTAGGGCCTCAGCATCTATGTTGTATCATAGTGACCAGAACTATATTTTCATTCTTTTGATCTTGATGTTATCTCTCTGTTGATGAGACCCAGAACTGCACTGGCTTTTTTGGCAACTCTGCACACTTGCGAGCTCATACTTATAAATTAACGTCATTCTCCTGCTTCATTTTGGTTTCCTAGGCTGTCTCATTCAACTACATTTTCTATCTTTATAATTTCATCACTTTCATTCCCGTCTTCAACCACAGGCAGTGCTTTTGTTTGCATATTCTCTGAAATACATAAAATCATCAACTTTCTCTTTTTCTGCATCGGTGGTTGGAGCAATCCCATTCCTTCTTTCTTTTTCATGTCCCAAGTAAAAAATAATACAATATTTTGACTAATAGCTTTTGTTGTGTATGGAAATTGGAAAACTCCAAAGACCTAAAACTGACTGGCCGAAAAGGCCGCTCTCAGATTGGGCAATTACGCACCAGTTTGATTGGCCCACCGGACAGCGGGAATTCTAAAGAGCTGTCATTGGCCACAAGCTGCGAGCAGCCGCTATAAGGGCTGCTGTGGCTTCAGCAAATCTTCCACTACAAGTCACTATACAGTTAAATAAAGAATTGTTTGTTGAAGACACTGGTCTCGCGTACCTTATTATCCAAACGGAGCACTGACGATGAGGATGGGATCGTCCTAGAAGAGCGAGACTGAAGCACGTGGCAACCAGAACCGAGCAACCAAAATGGCCGGTAACAATGTGCCGCACGCACCGTTCAACCCAGCCGAAGAAGATTGGGAGTCATACATTGACTGCTTTCTGATGTTCTTGGAAAGCAACGAACTACAAGAAATAACTGACCAGAGGAAGAGAGCTGTATTCTTCATGCATTGTGGCCCTGCCATCCTCAAAATGGCAAAGGCGTTAGCCAAACCACGGGACATAAAACAGATGGCATGGCCAGAATTAAACCGAATGCTATGAGCCCATTACGTGCTTGTAGTCTCCAATCTGATCAAAAGGCACAAATTTTATAAACGAGACCAACAAGAAAATGAGAGCATCGGAGATTTCGTAGCAGCCCTAAGAAATATCGGAGGAGCCTGCGAATTTTAGAACATGGATGAAGCCATGAGAGATCGCATGGTCCTGGGATTGAAGGACGCTACGCTCCAAAGCTAAACAGACCGAATATCACAGTGGCTGAGGCCATCGCAGAAGCCACCACTGCTGAAGCAGCTAAGAAATCCGCAGCCACCATGAGCCAGATGAATTCAACAAATGCAGAACCACCAAACCAAACCTGAGAAAAGAAGGCAGAAGGAAACCAAAAACAGCCCAAAGCGACTGCCCACCATGAAGACCTCGACTCTCCGAGTGACACCGAGGGTGACAACGAAGTCATACATAAGCTTCAGTCAGAAAGAAAATGGCGGAAAAAAAGAGGAAGGAGGTGAAAATTCCAGTGTGCTGGATGTGGAGGGGATCACCCGCGCTCTGAATGCAGATTCCTGGATGCCCTTTGCAGATTCTGTGAGAAATGGGGGCACATTGCCAGGGTCTGCCGAAATAAAAAGAGCTATAGTCCAGAGACGCGGCAGCACCCCCACTCCCCAGAAACAGAGAGAGACAAGCCGGAAACTGATGGAGCCGAGAGAACAGGAACTGGTGAATGAATGACAGAGAAGAAACACATCAAATAATAATCATTATTTGCCAGGGCAGCAAATGCAAAAAAGGTCCAAATAAAAGTGAAAATTGAAGGAAAGCCCTGTGAGATGGAAGTAGACTCCAGATCATACCTGTCAATGGTATCATGGAACACTGTCAGAAACCTGATACCAGACATCAAGCAAAGAGAACTGGAACAGCAAAAGCTAATACTTAAAGATTACCAGGGAAACCGAATCCCGGTAGTAGGTCTTGGACATTTCTTAATAGAATTCAAAAACCACGCTGAGGTACTTCCTCTGACAATCGTCGACCATGATCATCCTAGCCTGCTGGGAATTGAATGGTTCGAGCCCCTGGGAATTGGAGTAATCGGGATCAACAGCGTCACTAAGACCAATTGGGAGAAGAGCCTGCTGGAAGAGTTCTGGGATGTATTCTACGGAACCCTAGGCAAGTACAAGGGGACCCCAATAACATTCAGCTTATACCCTAAGATAGCTCCCATCAGGCTCAAAGCCAGACGCATTCCCTTTGCCTTAAAACTGAAAATAGACGAGCAGCTTAACAAACTCATCGCACAAGGGGTGTTAGAGCAAATCGACCATGCCAGGTGGGAAACTCCCATTGTGACTCCTGTCAAACCAGATAGGTCAGTGTGCATCTGTGGTGACTATAAGGCTACCCTAAATCATGCACTCCAGGAAAGCGCATAACCTGTTCAGGTAGTTCAACACCTGTTGCATTCCTTAAGGGGAGGAAAAATTTTCGTGAAGCTTGATCTCATGCAAGCATATCAACAGCTGCTGGTTGACCTCGAAACTGCAGAGACACAGACTATAGTCACGCACAGAGGGGCATTCAAATGTAACAGACTTCAATTTGCGGTTAGCGTTGCCCCAGGTGTTTTCCAAAGCCTCATGGAGAGCCTCCTAAACGGAATAAAAGGTGTCGTTCCCTATTTTGATGACATATTAGTATCAGCAAAAAGTAAACACCAATTGGAAAAGAGACTAAGAGAAGTCTTGCAAAGATTCAGGGAAACAGGGCTTAAGGTCAAAAGAGAAAAATGTAAACTAGCCACCAATCAAGTCGAATTCTTAGGCTACCTTATAGATGAGCAAGGGATACACCCCACTGAAAAGAAAATAAAGGTAATTAAAGAAGTACAAAATAGAATTACAGGCCTTCTTAGGTCTCATTAACTTCTACAATGTCTTCCTGCCCAAAAAGGCAACCGTAGCAGAGCCATTACATCGACTATTAGATTAAAAAACTGTCTGGAATTGGGGCCACTGAGAACAAACAGCATTCCAAAACATTAAGGACTTATTAACATCCAACACCGTTTTAATACAATACAGCAACACCCTGCCACTGACGGTCACCTGTGATGCATCGCCTTTTGGAATCGGTGCCATACTGAGCCACAAGCTTCCAGATGGCAGAGAAGCACCGACTGCCTTCTATTCCAAAACGCTGTCAAAATCTGAAAGAAACTGCAGCCAACTTGACCAAGAAGCCCTCGCAATTATAGCAGGCATCAAAAGATTCCATGAATACCTATATGGTAGGACATTTTCTATTATCACAGACCATAAACCCCTGCTAGGGATCCTGGTAAGGAACAAACCAACCCCGAACATCCTATCACCAAGAATGATGAGGTGGTCAGAATTCCTTGCTGCATACAATTACACACTCATCCATCACCTTGGATAGACCATCACCCATGCGGTGATGGTCCGACAAGGAAGGCGACCCAACTCCTACCGTCTCCACTCTTCAGATTGAGACATGGTTGAACCTGCCACTAACTGCAGCAGACATCGCTAAAGCCACTGCGAAAGACCCACTGACAGCTCGAATCTTGCATTGGGTACGTAAGGGCTGGCCAGATGAGGATAAATGAGAGACTTTTAAACCTTTTCACACCCCGCAGACTGAACTGTCCATTGAAAGGGGCTGTATACTGTGGGGAGACAGGGTGGTAATTCCAAAAAACTTGCAGGAGGAAGTGTTATGCATGTTGCACGAGGGACACCCGGGCATTGTAAAAATGAAAGCCCTGGCCAGGAGTTACGTCTGGTGGTCAGGGCTGGACAAAGACATTGAAAAATGGGAGGCAACATGCCATGACTGCCAAAAATCAAGGCCTACCCCCCCTCTTGCACCAGTCCTGGAATGGGAAACTTTCAGAGGCCCATGGTCGAGACTGCATATTGTCTTTGCTGGGCCAATGAAAGGGAACACATATCTTGTAATTGTTGACGCTTATTCAAATTGGTTAGAAGTTATCCTTATGGTGTCCACTACTACTGAAGCAGTCGTAAAACAATTGAACAGACTTTTTGCTACTCATGGACTGCCAGATGTAGTAGTCTCTGACAATGGCCCCCAGTTTACTGCTTTAGCCTTCGAGCAATACCTGGCTGCTCAGGGCATCCGACATGCCCTAAAAGCGCCGGCACATCCGGCGTCAAATGGACAATCTGAACGCATGGCTCGTTATACCAAAGAGGCCCTAGACAAACTGGACACGGGAAACAAGCAGGATAAACTTAACAAACTGTAAACGATTCAGCATATCACCCCTAGCACAACCACCAACAAAAGCCCAGCTGAACTCCTCATGGGTAGAAAACTGCATTCCTACCTTGATAGACTGCACCCCACTTATACCTGTGAAAACCCCCCTGACTCTTCAAGTAAATATCGCTCCTTTGCTATAGGTGACTTAGTCTACGCAAAAAATCTTACTGGGGACCCATTATGGCTTTCAGCCACAGTTACTCAAATCACAGGTCCCCGGTCATACCGACTAGCACTAGACGATGGCAGAACATGGAAGCAGCACATCGACCAGTTTCTCTCTAGGACATTGGAACGAAATACTACAGCACTGCCACCAACACCAATAAACACTCCCAAAACAACTGGGTGGGGGACACAAAATAATAAAAAAGGGAGAGACAAAACACCAATAACACGACAAAAAACACAACAGAAACCCAAATTAGAAACTCTGATAGAACAAAAAGAGCACTTACCCATAGACGACCTCCAGAAAAGAGAACCGGTAGCAGGCGAGGCCTTCCTGGAAGGAGACAGCTAGGCCAGCTCGACCAACCCAGACAAACCAGTAGTGAGCGGCAGAGCCACCTCAACCAGCCCGAGAAACCCAGGCGGGAGCGGCAAGGCTGACTCACCCTTCCAGGAGGTTCCATGGAGAAGACGTGGAGAAAAGGCAATCCTGTCCAAACTGATGGAAGACCACGATGAGACTGAGCTGCGCAGGTCAAGTAGGACCCGCAAAAGCTCCACCTACCTGCGTAAGTACATTACGCACGTTGGACAAAACCAAGGGGGGAGGGGTGTTGTGTATGGAAATTGGAAGACTCCAAATAGCTAAAACTGATTGACCGAAAAGGCCACTCTCGGATTGGGCAATTACGCACCAGTCTGATTGGAAGGTCTGCTGCGGCTTCGGCAAATGTTCCGCTACAAGTCACTATCCAGTTAAATAAAGAATTGTTTGTTGAAGATACCTTATTATCCAAACGGAACAGCTTCCATTCTAGTTTAGTGAGCTGCAATGGTGTAGTGGTTAGAATGTAGTACTGCAGGTTACTTTTGCTGCCTACAATCTGGCACTTTGAATCTCACCACCAGGCTCTATGTTAACTCATCCTTCCATCCTTCCAAGGTGATTAAAATGAGGGCCAGATTGTTGGGAGCAATATGCTGACTCTAAACTGCTTAGAGAGGGCTATAAAGCAATGTGAAGTGATATATAAATCTAAGTCGTGCTATTGCTATTACTGATGCTTATCTTGCTACTGCTTGTTTTAGTTGAGCAGCTAGGATGACCATCACTCCTTGGGGTAACTATCCTGGGATTATATATAGTACTCTTGGAATACTCTCCAGCTAGTATTTCACTTATCCCACTCAGAAAAGCATACGTTTGTGTGCGCACACACACAAAGACACACAAAATCGAATTTGCCACAATAAGGCAGCACAGTAGGACTTAGGATGAGAATGTATATTAAATTAGGTATATTTTCCCTTTTTCTTATCTATTTCCCATACTTATCTATTTAGTTATCTTTACTATTTCTGATTCCTTTTGTACACTTTTTATCATACTGCTTGCCCTCAAATAAATAGCTTGATGGGTCTATCTATTTGTATATACTATATGCAAGTAAACCTATTGCAGAAGTCTCTGTTTCCTGTTTTTCAAACAAGTCTCAAAGGCTGAGTACGAGCTTGAGATCTATATGTTGTCCATCCTTATATTAATAGGGGATGCAACCCACAGCTGTCCTTGTTCTAGAAATGCAATTACCCAAGAAACTCAAAGCTGTCTCTCTGCTTAGCAGCAGATGTACAGATATACTGGTTGAGTTCTCTTTTGTGATTGATTGATCAATTGTGTGCCATCAAGTCGGTATTGACTCCTAAAGTTTTTTTCCAGGATGATTTTCCCTCAACCTGGCCCTTCAAATCTTCCAGTACTGTATCCATCACTAATGTAATTGAGTCCATTCTCTTTGCTTACTTCTCTTTAGGAAGCTTGATTCTTATGATTGTCTTTCTTTGCAGCTTCTGGATATAATTGTATGACATGATCTATCTTGGTAAAGATAATTCATCAACTACAGTAAAACAAACATGTCTGGAAATCTTTCTGTACTTTGTGCAACATAGTTAGAACTTTACTTCTTTGACATTTCTGATTTGATTAGATCCAGTGTAGTAAGGACATAGATTTAATGGGGAACAAATCAAATTTGCATGATATTTTAATATAATAAACAAATAGAATACTAAGCAAGGAAGCAACACTGATTACAAGTCAATAGGCTCTGGAACATCATTCTTCTAAGGAAGATGCGTATTTAATATGCTTTGGATAATTTGTATAATTAAAAAATCTGATTACTGTATTTCTAATGTAATTAAGAACATAATATTAAATTTGATCAATGATATCTCATTAATGTATTGTAAAAGGAAATATTATAAAAAGCTGGAAATTCCAGGGGGACATTAAGAGGCAATGTTCTCTCTTCAGCATCTGAGTATTTTGTTAGCTATTTTATTCATTTGCAGTAAAGTGGGTTTTTTTTTTTTTCATGAACACACAGGTACTAAAGAAAACTACTGCTTCAGTGGGAGTAGGAGACCCTATACCATTCTGCACCAGTGGCTATCCAATCTCTTCTTTGATGGAGCACCCACAACTTCTGGAAGCAAATAATTCCACTAATCAATTGTTCTCCCTGATGTCATTTAAGGAAAAGTATGAGGAAGAGTAAAAGGCTGCATAATGCTGGCTATTCTTAGAAGCATATTTTGTTCAGATACAACTTGTATCATCTTGGTATGAATCTAGCAAATAAAAAATTCAGGGCAAATGTTAGAGATATATGCTATGTTTTAAAAACAACTTTGTGCAATAGTCTTGTTAATCTTTGATCATTCAATATAATCAATGTAATCAAATGCACAGATCTATACAGTAGGATAAAGAAATACTATTCTTGAAATGAGAGTGGCTTGGTGTAGTGGTTAAGACATCATCAGGCTAGAAAATGGTAGACCATGAGTTCTAGCACTATCATAGGCACAAAGCCAATTGGGTGACTTTGGGCCAGACACTTTCTTTCAGTCCTGGAAGGAGATAATGGAAAGCCATTTTGAAAGACATCTTGCCAAGAATACTACAGGGATTTTTCCAGATAGTTTCTGAGAAATGAGTAGAAGAAAAAGAAGTCTCATAGAAGCATGTGCAAGAAAAATCTTGGAACCATATCTAGAATAGCAAAATGATATGGCTACACAAATGGACATGGTGGCTCAGTGGCTAAGACGCTGAGCTTGTCGATCAGAAAGGTCAGCAATTTGGTAGTTCGAATCCCTAGCACCGTGTAACGGAGTGAGCTCCCATTACTTGTCTCAGCTTCTGCCAACCTAGCAGTTCAAAGCATGTAAAAATGCAAGTAGAAAAATAGGGACCACTTTAGTGGGAAGTGTTTTGTGCACCTTTGGCATTTAGTCATGCTGGCCACATGACCACAAAGACATATTTGGCCAGCACTGGCTCTTTGGCTTTGTAATGGAGACGAGCACCATCCCCTAGAGCCAGAAATGATGAGCACGTATGTGCAAGGAGAACCTTTACCGTACAAAAAGGGAAATCAGTTCCAGGCTACACCAACAAATGCATGATTTTTAATCAGGGGAATGAATTAATCTGTTCTATTTTGGTCAACCCACCTTAAATACTCAGGACACCTAAACGTAAAAAACAATTGGAACAATTTCAGAGAAGGACAGGAAACTAGAACTGAGCCTTGTGAAAAGCAATTCAAAAAGCTGGATATATTTTGCTTTGGAAAGAAAACACTTAGGAGAAATGCGACATTTCTTTTTCAAGGAGGCCACACAGAAATCAGTGTCGATTCTTTATTACTTTAAGTGAACCTCAAATACTTACTAGTAGATTGAAGTTACAGGAAGAAGTTTTCAATTAAATATTAGGGGAAAAACTGTTAAGAGCCAGAACAGTTTGATACTAAAACTACAGTAGTTCCCTAGAGAGACTTCACTAGATGGGTTCAGCAAAGGATGGGCAACCATCTGTGAGCTATGCTTTATTTTGGATTCTAAACTAGACAGAAGGTTGAATCATGGCCTTCCTCAACTCTGTGATTCTATGAAAAGTAGCTATTAGGACTCAACAGATTTGTTTGAGGTGTTTAGTAGGCTTATCTCCATGGTTTCCTTCAGAAGGTCCAGATTGGATTGAAAATGTGTTGAAAATGTGTTGGGGATAGATATCTGGTTAGATCATGTATAATGATGATGAGTGTCTGTATACAGTGTAAATGAACCCACTTATTGTTCTCTATCATAATCAATAGCTATATAAGGTATTAAAGTATCCATCTCAAATCCTGAAATGCTGCATGATGTAAGAATATTTCAGATGTGGCTAAATTGGAGTTTCCCATTGCCCTGTCTCAGACACACATAAGCACACAAAGTGAGAGTATAGTGTCATAAGATTTATTATAGACCTTGAAATTGAACAATAGGAAAGAGGATTCAATATCTTTCAGTACCAGTTGGGCTTCTGATATATTGACACTGTCTTAGGCTATTCACAACCCTTGACTATTAGAGTAGTAACCCAATCAAGTAATTGGGTCTGACAAAGTGTAACTTCACAAAATCAACCAAAGTTGGTTAGATGCTGCTATCTTGCTGACTTTTCTCCCTACTGCAGATACACATCTGAAAAAGCTTTTTTAAAGGTCAGTAAAACTGAAGTAGCAGAGAAGCAGTGTCTCCTCCAGTTTTTCTTCATAACAACAACCCTCTGATATAGATTAGGTTAAAATGGAATAATTTGTCCAAAGTCACCTAATAAGTTTCTGTGTTGAAATATAAAACTGGATTTACCTGGGACAGGCTTTTAATTATTACACTACATTTGTCTAGTATTGGATTATCAGAGGTGGTATTCAGCAGGTTCTGACCAATTCTGGAGAACCAGTAGTGGAAATTTTGAGTAGTTCAGAGAACAGGCATGAGTGATCTGTGCCACTCTGCCACTTTAGTGATGTATACCATTCAGTACCAAATATTAATGCTAATGACTAAATTAATCCTAAATTTCCACAAACTTCATTCAATCAAAGCTCTATCACTTTTGTTTCATCTCAATTTAATTATAAAATTTGGAAATAGCACTACCAATAGCACTCAGACTTATATACTGCTTTATAATGCTTTACAGCCCTCTCTAAGTGGATTACAGAGTCAGTTTATGGCCCCCAACAATCTGGGTCTCATTTTACCCACCTTGAAAAGATGGAAAGCTGAGTCAACTTTGAGCCTGGTGAGACTTGAACAGCCAAATTGCAGTCAGCTGGCAGTCAGCAGAAGTAGCCAGTAGTAGTGCACTCTAACCACTGTGCCACCAAGGCTCATGATGCAATGATGCAAAGATATATGCCAATGGAATCTATTTTGACATTCTGAATGCAGCACATTTCAAACATGTCCTTCTTTATTCTGTTCTCCATAATCAATGAGGTATTTAATTATTGCCCCGAGGTTATCATATTAGAATCTGGACTTAGATAAATGGTTACCATTATTTTTTACTAGTTCTTCATGATAAATGCCCATGAAATAGAATGTCTTTGATTTTAAAGACTCAAAGGAAATATATCATAGCTCAAGAAATAAGATTCACAGGATAAAAAGAGTTCACTGATTTCTGTTCTTGCTTTTGTTTCAGTTAATGCAATTAAACGGAAGGGTAGAGTGACATTTGTCAAGTGCATAGCAGTTTGCTTTCAGGTCATGGCAGCAGATATCCATGTTTAAATTAGGTCCTTTAAATAGAAAACAATGGGAAAAGTTGACATTGAAGGTTAATGGGAACAACTGTTTTGTGCCAGTCACAGCATCACTTGTGATTTCCTGAAAACTTGAGACTTTGGATAGTTTTTCACAATTTAAACAGTTGGGTTCTTTGTTGTTACACAGCATATGTTTGGAGTTTGTTTTTTGTTTGTAATGAAATCAGATGACAAAATAGTATTATTATGAAATCTATATCTCTTTCTCATCATCTTCTCTTTTTATTCCAATGAAACAATCTATGTTTATTGGACTTCTATAACATTAGGTGTTTTTTTTTGCTCCCTAAAAATTCACAAGAACATTACAGTCCCTTCAGATGTAACTGGAAGAAGAAATAACCTTGAGGTACAGAGCCAAAACCAAGACAATGATCAGGTAAAAGAAATCTGAGTCCTGAACTTTGAAAAGCATCTCAAACATTACCCCACTAGTTCTCATGAAGATAAGGAGGGGGGAAACACAGACTAGCAAGGCTTTGTCACTGTAATCTTATAAAGTACTGACATTCTGGCCACCATTTTTAATAGTAAATTAACATTTTTGATGTGGTAGAGAGGCCAGATCTAGAGATTCAGAGGTGGTATTCAGGAGGTTCTGACCAGTTCTGGAGAATCAGTAGCAGACATTTTGAGTAGTTTGGAGAACAGGCAAATACCACCTCTGACTGGAGATTTTACAGTATCCTTCCCCTGTCATGCTCACCAAGCCACGCCCACAGAACCGGTAGTAAAAATCTTTGTATCCCACTACTGTAGAGATTGTACTTTGGTAGCCTTTCTCTTGGATGCATAATCTTTTCCCAGGGATCTGATTTGGGGCCCTCTTGTAAGCACATACTAATTTGGTTTGTAAGCACATACTAATGTCTTGAATAAGAGACATTAGAGATGTCTCTTATTGAAGAGGAGAGATCTGGTCTCAAAACCCTAAAGTAGTCTAGACTTCTTTCTTTTGGCCCTTTGCTAGCGGACACAACAGCAAGGTTGCGGAGGTTCAAGATCTGCCTTCCATGTGACTACAGTTCCAATTGTGAATCTTCTTGCAATAAGGGAATCTGTACAAAAGTTGCTCGCATTGACACAACAAGATGAAAGAGAGGAAAACTCATGGTAATTTGGTTTAAATGATATATGGTTCATATTTATTGGACTAACAGCTCAGCTTCCCTCTTTAGGTGTTCCTGGAAGTTCTTTGCTCTGAAATCCTTAGCCATGATGGCTGTTTCATATCATTTGGGAAATCTGAAAACATTTTACCATCATATTTTCAGAATGAAAAGCTGGAGAAACCTGAATTAAAATTCCATTATCTATGTAGCATTTTGTAATCTGGACACTTCATGTTTATTTTATTGCAATATCCCTAATTATTATTGGAACTATAATATAGTAAGCTGAAAAACTTGGGGGAGGTTTCTATATAGAGTAACTGAAGCAATTAAAATGGGAAAACATAAAAGAATAGCAAATATTTAGAAATGTTATCCTGAAGTGGAAAAGAAGAGAAATTTGTGGATTAAAAAAAGAAAATAATTTAATTAATTTTAATTATTAATTTATTGTTCATTGGTATTAAAAGAAGAATGTGAGACTGCATTAGAAATACAAATAATCATGAATGACATCCATGAAAAGTTCTTTTGACTTGGAAGTACTGAACACAAATGAAAAATTAAATCTAAAATTGTCCTGATTCTCTGAACCTATTGTATCACTTTCCCCCTAAATTTATTTAAAGAAATTCTACAGGATATTCAGTTTTAATTCATGTTTCCTTACATTTTCCAAATGAATGTTTGAAATTAAAGCAGAAAAGGCCACAGGAGTGATGTATCATTTTCAGGAACATCTGTGGGTGGAGAAATCCATAAAGTCAAGATGTCAGTCACAACTGTACAATTGTTTGTAATGTGCATTGCAGCCACAAAACCTGCAAAAATGGGGAAGGAGATTCACAAGCCTGTGGCTGCCAGCTTGACTTTGTTGTTTAAAGCCCTGTCACATTGGCCGACAGATGAAAAACATTTGTAAAAAGGACACAGCGGACGAGAAAATGTTCCATCTGTTGTTATCCGCTCTCAAAAGTGCCCCAAATTCGCATAAACAGAGCGGACAACATCAGAAAGGAATGAACGGGGAGAGGACGTAGCGAGGATGGAAAGTGGATGCTCCACGTAAGCCTAGTGGATGGAAGCGGATGGAAGCAGATGGCACATACACAGGGCTTCTGGGGGAGCACAGCGAAGCGGACGCATAGCGGAAGGAGCAGATGCAGAACGGAAGTCTAGCGGAAGCCTAGCGGATGCAAAGTGTTCACTGCGCATGCGGGGAGGATGCATTGCGTCAGCCCCATGGATATAAAGGGAAGCAGCTCTCAAGCAGGTCACCATTCAGAGGAAAGACCTGCTGCCAGACACAGCTATATCCAGCCAGCCAGCCAGCAAGCCAACAACCCAACAACCATGGGGAAGAAGAGAAAGCCTCAGCCATCTGCTGCCAGTCCTGGCAAGAGGGACAGGGCCACCATCCCACCCCCTGGCCCTGACTCTGCTTCTGCTGGGGCTTCTGCTGCTCAGGCTCACTCTTCTGGTGCTGGAGCTTCTGCTGGTGGTGCTCCTGGTGCTGGTGCTTCTGCTGGTGCTTACTCTGCTGGTACTGCTCCTGGTGCTGGTGCTTCTGCTGGTGCTTACTCTGCTGGCACTGCTCCTGGTGCTGGGGCTTCTGCTGGGGCTTACTCTGCTGACGCTGCTACTGGTGCTGCTGGTGCTGCTGGCACTGCTGGTGCTTACTCTGCTGGTGCTGCTCCTGGTGCTGGTGCTGCTCCTGGTGCTGGTGCTGCTGGCATTGATGGTGCTTACTCTGCTGATGCTGCTCCTGGTCCTGCTGGTGCTCCTGGTGCTGCTGGTGCTCCTGGTGCTGCTGGTGCTGCTGGTGCTGCTGGTGCTGCTGGTGCTGCTGGTGCTGCTGGTGCTGCTGGCGTTGCTGGTGCTTACTCTGCTGATGCTGCTCCTGGTCCTGCTGGTGCTGTTGGTCCTGCTGGTGCTGCTGGTGCTGCTGGTGCTCCTGGTCCTGCTGGTGCTGCTGGTGCTCCTGGTCCTGCTGGTGCTGCTGGTCCTGCTTTTGCTGCTACTGTTGTTGTTGCTGCTGCTGCTGGTGGTGGTGGTGTGGAGGAGCAGCCCCTACAACCTCGAAGCCCCTCTGATGAGGGCCCATATGGCCTGCCAGAGGGAGGAAGAGGCAGAAGCATGAATGGGAGAGGAGGCAATACTCAATTGAAGAGGAACATGAGGAGGTGCTGGAATGGCTGAGGGGGAACGAGTATCTATGAAGGAAGGGACACAGGCTCTATCGAGACACCAAAAGGAAAGCAGGCTGCTTGGAGAGAGAAAGCGGAGAGCCTGGGCTACACTTCAGAGGTGCTCCTCGGGTGGTGGAAGCACATGCACACCTGGTACGGGAAACTGCACTTCAAGAAATCTGGCCAGGCCGCGGTCAAGCTGACGGACAGAGAGACCTATGTGATGGCCAAGTGCAGCTTCTTGGAGGGTGAGATCCGCCACTGAGGAGCAGCCCCTCTGACAACCCTCTCTATCAGGCAGCCTGCTGAGAGCCAGTCCTCTTCTGGCAAAGAGTCAGCTCCTGTGTCCAGGCAGGTATCTGTGGAGCGTGCCACGACAGAGACCCCCCCGACAGCTGTACTACCCGTGGCGGAGTGCATGGAAGACCCCCTGATGCAGTGGGAACAAGGAGAGGGCACTTCCACCACAGGCCAACCCGCATCCACCCCCAGCTCCACCTCCACAGAAAGGCAGAGAGCCAGACTGGAGGGGCAGAGCCACACTGCCCTGCTGGAGATCAGGGACACCATCAGAAGCAGCATAGATGTCCTATCTCAGCTGGTACACTCCGACGTCCCATCCTCCAACCGCAAGCCCTTCCTCACCTACGTCAACCAGACCCTCATGAACATATCGGAACCACAGTACCAGGTGGTGAAGGACAGGATCACTGATCTTCTTCACAATCCTCCAGACCCAGCTGAACCTGCTCCCACCCAGTCCAGGCCTGCTCCTCCACCCCAGGTGATGTCACTGCCCTTCCAAGGCTTCCCACAGGCCCTCACCTACCAAGGCTACAGCTACCAGGAGCTCCAGCAGCACAGGCAGCCCTCCCCAGTCCAGGCACAGGTACATCGAACACCACCAGTGCCACCAATGCCACTGATGCCACCAATGCCACCCACCCCACTGATGCCAGCCATGCCACAGATGTCACCCACGCCACCGATGCCACCCATGCCATCAATGCCACCCATGCCATCGATGCCACCCATGCCATAGATGCCACTGATGCCACAGATGCCACCCACACAACAGATGCCACTGATGCCTCACCTTGCTCAGCTGCAGACCAGACATCCCCACTACACTGCTCCTTCCTCCACCCCACAGCCAAGCCCGGCCTCAGAACATCTGTCATCGGTATTGCGGCTGACACCCCATGTCATGGAGGAAGGGGCTCTCAACATCACGGGGCTGAACCAGCTCTCTGAGAGCTTCCTCCACACCGTCCCCTGTTGTCCTCTCGGGGCCAGGCACCCCAATGATGCCTCAGACCAGCACTCCAGCAGCAGCCACCTCCACAGCACCTGGACCCTTCACCCCTGAGACTGGGCACGCCTTAGAGTGACCAAAAAGAATGCCAGAGACTGGGTGGCTACCTGTTGACTTTATTTTTGCTTTGGACACTTGACTTGGGTCATTTTTCTTTTACAGCTTGTTATTAATAAAGATTATCTTTGCTTCACACACTTGCTTCATTTATTTTAGTCAATAAAGTCTTGGTGGAAACTTGTAGATATGGTTTAAGCCTTTGCATGCTTGTGGGATGGGTTAAGATAGCTGTGGGATGGGCAGGGATATCTTTGGGATGGGTAATAGCAGTGGGATGGGCAGGGATACCTTTGGGATAGGTAATAGTTGTGGGATGGGCAGGGATACCTTTGGGATAGGTAAGGAAATCTGTGGGATAGATAAACCTCCAGTGCAAGCATAGTGGAATTGTATGGTCCACCCTCCCAGGTGCCACACCTTTGGCCCTTTATTATCAATAACAATGTAATCATTGATCCACACATTTCAACATAAACACAACTCTTTATTAAATGCCCTGTTCATTGTAGTCCCACCCAACATACATGGCACAATTTCATCAGTGTTATGCGACAGCCTCAAGGAAGCATCCATTAAGCATCTATCATCCTGTCTTGCCACTCCACTGCTCCAGCTGGGGAGTTGCACCAGTGTCTCAGGAGGTTGCGCTGCTTCTTCCCTTCACGTGAAGCTCTGTTGGGGCCTTGCACATCCAGAGTGTCTATCATGCTTCGCCCTTGCCTCCATTCACCAGGCTCCATGTCTCCATTTCCTTGTTGGAGGTCCACGAGCCTATTCTGCAACACTGGGTAGCGGGTGCGCATGAGATTGTGCACGATGCAGCAAGCTTCCACGATGTTCCTCACGGTCTCTGGGCGATGCTGTATGGTGGTGAGAAATACCTGGAACCTGTTGGCCAGGATGCCAAAGGTGTTCTCCACCACCTGCCTTGCCCTGGACAGCCTGTAGTTGAAGATCCTCTCTTCAGAGGTGAGGCATCTGGAAGTGTAGGGCTTCATGAGGTAGGTTCTGAGGGAGAAGGCGTCATCCCCCACGATGAAGTAGGGCACATCTTATGTGTCATTGGGCAGGGGATCTGGATCTGGGAAGCCCATGATGCGGTTGCATTCCAGCCCCTCCTTGAGATGACTGGTGTTGTATACCTGGGCATCTGAAGATGAGCCGTTGCCTGAAGCATCGATGTACATGAACTTGTAGTCAGCATCGACCATGGCAAAGAGGATGATGCTGAAGAAGCCCTTGTAGTTGAAATAAGTGGACCCTGACTTGGCTGGAGCTTTGCAGGCCACGTGTTTGCCATCTATGGCTCCAACGGTGTGGGGGAAGTTCTACTTCTGATACCACTGCTCTGCAACTTTCTTCCAGCCTTCTTCAGTGGAGGGGCACTGGAGGAGCTCCTCCAGGTATTCTTCGATGATGGCCTGCACCACTTCTCTGACCACAGTGCTGATGGTGTTTGTGCCACCCTCCAGCCATACTGTATGCTCCTGTACATGGTCCCTGAGGCCAGGTGGCGCAGAGTCAGTGCCACCTTCAGCCCAGGGTCCAGGCTGGGCCGGAAGTTGGTGCTCTGCTTGGTCAACCTGGGTCTCAGCCGCTCCACAACTTCGTCAAACATGGCTGGAGGCATCCTCATGAAGTTCTGGAATGCACGAGTATCTTCCTTCCTCAGCTCCACCATCAGCTTGTTGTACAGTCCGTACTCTGCTCTTCTCCCGATCCATCTTTGACCCAGACACTTCTTGGCTGCCTCCTTTTCAGGTGAAAGAGCCTTTCAGGTGAAAGAGCCTGTAGATGGCTTCGCACTGTTGCAGAACGATGGTGGCTACCAAAAGGAGTGTGTTCCGATCCATTGTGGAGATGACTGGATGCTGTGGAAGAGCAAGAGCCAGATGAAGGCTGAAAAGGTCTTCACAGTAGGGCTACTGGACTGAAAGTGAGATCCAGGTGAGTTCATCCCTGTTTTTATAGGAAATATAGGTTTTCCGCTCAGTGTCCCTTTGCATCCTCTAGGCATCCTGCAGACATCCTAAATATCTGAGATACGTCCCCTCTGCGAACTTTTTTTCCATTTTAATGCTTTGTATGCGAGCTGCATCCTCTTTCATCCTTTCTCCGTCCATGCTACTAATGCTCTGTGTCTGTTCTGCATCTGTTTCGCTTCCTCCCTGTGTCCGTTTTCTGTTGGAGCGGATTTGAGTTGCACGGATGTGCAGCGGATGCCTAGCAAATATTGTGGATGTGTAATGGATGACAACGGATGTAGAACGGATGTTCCCCGTATGCCTTGCAGATGCAGAACGGACGCGTTGGATACATTTTCCACTCAGAAAGTTTTGAGCAGCTCAAAACTTTTTGAGCAGATGAAATCTCAGTCAAGGGATGCTGGACGGATAGAGAGGATGAAAAATGGAGGCAGTGAGCACAGAACGGAAGCATCGCGTTAACCAACAGATGGCAAATGTTTCTCTCCATTTTACATCCTCTTTCCATCTGTTGGTGAAGTGTGACATGGGCTTTACTTTCTTATTCTTTGTTTAGTTGTTTTAGATTTTCAGACTATAGAATGCAGGTGGCCCCAGGGGCATTTGGGTGGCTTCCACATTCCCTTTTATAACTACCATCAAGTCATATCCTTTTAAATGCTCTTACATGTTGTGGCAAATGTGGAATGTTTAAATAAAGCTCCCCACAAAAATAGCAAAATAATTCACTAGGAAAAAAGGTGAATGGACATGTCCTAAAACAGAAATAATCTCATGTTAAAATTACTTCCCCTTACATCTTTTCAACAAAGCACATAGTTGGAGATGTAAAAAGTGCAAATGATTCCAAAGTGAGGGTTAAAAAAAGAGACAATAACGATGTCAGTAGAGCTGATATTTATGAAAATCAACTGTCAATCATGATTATTATAAGAGTTATGGTAAAACTGGAAATAGAAATAATCATTATACTACGAACTCCAATGCTAAGAAGTTGAGGAAAATGATAATAAAGAAGACTAACAGTAGTGATAGTGGCAATTATTAAAGTTGTACATATTGCACTAAGCGCTCAGTTTAATGGAGAATATTGTTTTGAGACCCTTTAATTTGTAGAGGTACATGAGTTTACCCCAACCGTAAGAAATAAATTAGTTGACTGTGATCAGTTATTCCACTTCAATATCAACTATTTTTGTATGTTCCAAAGTTACTATTACCAGGCCAAGGGTGTTATTTGATAAAACCTCTTGTAAATCTCCTACCACTTTATTCTTGATTCCACTTATTTTGGTGCTGTACATTTTTGCACTTTGGCCCATCTGATTCTGGTAGTGTGACTCCTGGCTTGATTCATGACTCATCTGGGCTTACTCACCTTTGCTATATTGTAGACAGTGTTTCTCAAACTCAGTGACTTTAAGATATGTGGACTTGCAACTCCATGCTGGCTCGGGGATTCTGGGAGTTGAAGTCCTCACATCTCACTGAGGTTGAGAAAAACTCCTATAGACAATGGGTTTCCCATACCTTTCCATAAAATCCATTATTCCTATTGTAGGGATAATCTTAATTGTTAAGAATGGTTAAGAATGGTTAAGAACATAATGCTTAAGGATGGATATGAAGCTCTATAAGTATGACTCATGGCTATGATTTAAAGAGCTTTCTTTAAACCTTTAAACACAATATAAGGCAACTTTAGGAGGCCATCACAGTGTATTGAAAGAGAGAACAATGTATCAAACTGTTCTATGAAAGTCATTTGCCTTTTAAGCAGTGGCTGGTACTCTTTCAACATCATGTTTGCTGCAGAGCTGGCAGCAGATTCGGATAGTGAGGAGGTTCAGGAGGAACATGGGCCAGTGCTGGAGTCTGGGGAAGGCTCTGACAAGTGATCTGCAGCAGAGGCAGAGATGGGACCAGGGCTGTCTGACAGTTATCAGCTGCCTTTAGAGTTGGACATCAGTGAGGCAGAAGAACAGCTGGAGTCTTTTCCCAGTGTGCACAAGTGCAGAGCTGCCAGAAGAATGGAACAGCTAAGGAACAAGGGTCGACTTGGGAGTAAAGCCACAGATGGACAGTGAATGATTCCTTCCATGGGGAATAAAAGAGGAGCAAAAGGGGAGTGGGGTTTTGCAGGAGACAATTAGTTCATTTGGGTGAAGATCTGTTCCTGCTTTCTTGCCAAATACTGTCTGCTACAGTGTGGCATCTGAAAGATATCAGTCTGGCAACTCTCCAAACCTGATAAAGGTCTGAAATTGTGAAATACCTTGAAAGACTGTTGGCTGGGACTATGCTGAAGAGGAATTCACTGTAAACTAACTAAAAGGGGTTTAGCAGGACAAGGAGTCGGCTTCATGCTGCTGGGGAAGCATAGGTCAGAACAGTCTGATGAACAATTTGGCAGTTGATCTACTCAGGGGATGGACATAAATCAACATTACTTCAGGAAGGAAAATGTCTCGGTGAAGGGAGTGCCATGTTCAGTGTAACTACTTGATATGATTCTACATGCCAATACGAATATATTTGCTTTAAAGGCTCTTTACTTTATATATCACTGACAAGGAACAATATTAATTGAATCACTTACTTGCATTTTCAGCTTCATAATACTCCTTATTCGGAATACTAGTGTACCAATGTACGTTGTACACTGAGTTTTATTAGCAAAACTAAGAAATCAGAGAAGGTTGCTTCATGATTAAAGGATAATAATCCATAATGTCTAACTCAGCATCGCAATTGCTCATTAAAAGTCCACATTACACCTTTCTAAAGAATTCTCAAGGCTTATCAATGGACAAAAAAACAAACTGAAAGTTACTTCAAGCAACATGCAGTAGACTATAACAAATGAGATTTCTGGAAGCCTTTATCTTGCAGTTAAGTTCTCCTGATGCCAAAGGGCTATCTAGAAATCAATAGGGATGCTGAAGATGAAAGATAAGACAACTTGCTAGACTGTATGTACATAGCAGTAAAAGGGTAGAATGATCATCCTATATTGATTGAAGCAAGTCCTGGTGTTTTGTCTTTGTTAAGAGTAATGTGTAACTAGTATTTTTTTCCCCCAAGACTTTCACACTTATGAAAGTTTGTCAGCAAGCACGAAATACCATTTCTACTCCATTTTCATTCCACATTTGAATGCACAGTACTATCTAACATTTTCCTGATATAGGTCACACTGTAGCAGTCAAGGAAAATTTATGATAATATCCCTAAAGGGCAACAGACAGAGGAAAAACTCCAGCTGTGTGGCTGAAGTCAGTTGGTTTTATGATCCTTAACTGAATGATTAGAAGCCGACAAATAGAATCTGTCTTCTATCCAAATTAGTCCCCAATATTCTTGTTTAATAGTGCCATCATAATAAACTGTTCCTAGTTATTTATCCCCAGGGAACTCCTTCCCATTGCTCTGCTGTTTGGGCTTTAATAGAAGGGAAGCTTGATTACAGAAGCAGTCTAGAAGATGACAGATTTTTTTTTTTCACCAAAGCCATTGTTCAGAAAAGGTCTCTTTGGTAATGAAAGACATCCAGCAGAAATGTCTGTAGCTATCTATAGCTTTGTTAGTTTGTGACTCATGCTGGAAACTCTATTTTGAAAATCAGAAAGAGCAAATCATTGTCTCCACTCAGTGGGGGGGAGAGGGTTCCTATATTTTTGTGAAGGTGATGCCACCTTACGGTGTTCTCTTCCTTCCTGTGTACTGCAAAGGTACACAACAAGTTTGTTGCTATTCCTGACTCAATTTAAATACACTGTTTTTAAAAAATGAAATTTGATTGTGGATGCTTCAACAAGGCAGAGAATCTCCAAACTTTCCCCACAGATATGGATTATTACATGCTTGTTATTCGTGCTGCCTCGAGTGTAAATAGTTTTTATTCAAATGTTTTACATATAAAATATACATTCAAAGAATATATATATATAACAAATGTGAAAAAGGTAAGGAAAAGATAAAGCAAAAAAAAAAAAAAAAAACGGAGGCAGAAGAAAAAAAGAAAAGTAAGACAAAAGAACAGAAAACATGAAATAAAGCAGTGGCTTCCAATTATCCTCTCTTCGATTATACGTACATTTTTAATTAAAAATATTTCTTTAGAATTATGTCCTATTTCCCTTCTTTCTATAACTTATTCTTTTTAATCATCCAAATTGCAACACACAAATTCAAATTCTTTCCAGTCAATGATCCATAATGACTTTTCTCTAATAAAAAGTCAGTTTGGCTATCTCAGCAAGTTCTGTCCATGTCACCAACTATTTCTCCAGGGTAGTTAATATCGAACCTTTCCAACTTTGTAAATATAAGAATAATAATAAGTAATAATTACTGAAATAAACTTCCATGATTATTTTCTGTCTATCCATCAGGCCTAAAAGGAAAAAAAAGTCTTTTCTTAAAGCCCTCTGTATCAATGCATATATTTGAATACAAAATGTTTTAACTTTTTTTGTCCAGCAATCATAACAGAATGTCCCTTTAGATATTTCCAACATAAATTTCAAATGCCTTTATGCATTCTTGCCTCTAATTTAAGCCATGCCAAACTTCACATTCCCTTCCTGGAAATATTATATTCCCTTTAAGAAGAGAGACTGCTTTTCTATTGATTTCTTGTTGGGAATGTGGGGTAACATATTTTAAGAAAAGTGTTCCTCTTTATGTGGATAGCCTTAGACATTCAGATAAACCATGGGTTTTTTGGCTGTAATTTTGTTTGCTTCAAAAGAATCTATGCTACTTAAAGTTTCCTTATATAGCTTTTTATGGGCTCCGGTGTTTGGAATGGATCTATAACCATTTGCTGTGGCCAACTTGCCATAGCCAACTTGCCACGGCCAACTTGCTGTGGTTAATTTGCCACAGGACAATTCGTCACAGCCAACTTTCTGTGGAACGAGAGTGACACTAAAATCAAAGGAATGGTAGAATAGAATCATTAAAGAAAGGATGCAAAAGGAGAGACCGAATGAAATGTGAATAACAAAGAATTAAATATTTTTATTTATTTTAAATAATTCAATTGAATTGTTAAATTGTCCCACAGCAAGTTGTCCTGTGGTGAGTTGGCCATGGTGAGTTGGTTGCAGTGAGTTGGCTGTGGCGAGTTTACTGTGGTGAGTTAGTTTATTTATTTATTTATTTATTTATTTGTTTGTTTATTTGTTTATTTATTTATTTAATTTGGTTTGTCAATTGCTTACAAGATAATAAGTATAAGTAAAAACATAATTATGAATCCATGGATACATATAAGAAAAATAAAAAGAAACAATAGGACAGGGACAGTAGGCACATTGGTGCACTTATGCACGCCCTCTGCAGACCTCTTAGGAAAGGGGTGAGGTCAACAGTTGACAATCTAAGGTTAAAGTTTTTGGGGTTTGGGGAAGAAACCACAGAGTCAGTTAGAGTATTTCAGACATTGACCACTCTGTTGCTGAAGTCATATTTGGCTGTAGCAAGTTGTGAGTTGTCCCGTTTTGACTTGGAATGTCTTAAGAGGTTTGTCATATCATTCCCTAAAGCCTTTCAGGACATGTCACCATGTCCATAGTTAAAGCTGAACCTAATATTGCAAAAAAAAGAAAAAACATTTATAATACAAACAGAGGGCATAAACAACTGCCTTATTTAAACTTGTGTAACTTGCTTTCAGAAGTTATGGGTGCCCCATCACTGGAGGTTATTTTTAAAAAACTGGACAGCCACCTGTCTGAAAGGGTATAGGGCAGTGATGGCTAACCTTTTCCATGTGGTGTGCCAAAAGCGTGCATGTGTGTGTGTGCATGCTCTCATGTGCCTGCACCCATGGTGCAATGTGCATGCGACTTCTCCCACCCCCTGCACATGCACACACAACCCCCCACATCACATACCTCTGCGCATGCGTGTGCAACCCCCCTGCACACCACATGCATCTGCGTATGCACGTGCATTTCCCATGTGCACATCTCCCCCTATGCATGCATGGAAGATACCCAACAAACAGCTGGCTGGTGGGGGGCAACCTCTCATGTGCCGGCAGAAGTGGCTATGCGTGCCATTTCTGGCATGCATGCCATAGGTTCACCATCACGAGTATAGGGTTGCCTGCTTGAACAGGGATCTCCAACCTGTGCAACTTTAAGGCTTGTGGACTTCAACTTCCAGAATTTCTTAGCCAGCCATGCGGGCTGGGGAATTCTGAGAGTTGAAGTTCACAAGTCTCAAAGTTGCCAAGGATGGAGACCTTGAGTAGAAGACCTTTCAGCTCTAGTCTGATTAATTAAACTTATGAAATGGCTGAATGTTGCTTGATTTTAGTTTTTGACCAAAGTATTGTTCCCAAAGTACTGTTCCCAAGCTTTTTTAGGCATATGGCCATAGTTCACCTGTAGATTTACATGTTGAGTCCTTAGGATGAAAGGGACAGCAAAACATAAGGTGGAAAATATTCTTGTGATCCTAATCATTGGTTTGGCAGAATCAGGACTTTACTTCTATCACAAGCTATCTTCTGTAGTGATACAATGTCCTTAGTACATCAGGACCAAACTTTTTGATGGTATATTGTACATTTGAGAATTTATTGTACTCAAACCAAAATACTGTTTTTGGTTTCATTAAAAATTATATTGTTTTCTGAGCTGCCGAATTTTAATCTACTTCATTAATAATTCGGGCCATGTTAAGATGCATATCCCAGAGTGCTGTTCTAAAATAGACTTCTTCTGAAATCTGGCAACTATGGAAAAAAACATATTTTAATTCAATGCATAATCAGTTTTTATGATTTTTAAAAAAAAAACTTTTATTAATAGTAGCATTTTGTATTTTATGCAAATATTATGCTCTCAGTTCAGAGTTTGTTGGAATTTTCTTTCTTTTTCATGCGACGCTGCCTTCTAAGGGCTATATGTGTTCACTTGATAAAAGCAGGGTGACTTCTCATTTATAGAGCTCTCAGCTGGATCAAACCTTTACTCTGTCATTTTTTTCTGCTTTCTATTTTCAGTAGCTATGTTTTTCCGCTACAATTTTCTTTCATGTCACATCTTACTTCCCTTCTTTTATCCCCCGCCTTCTCAACATCTCATCCTCATCGTTGCCATCTCATCTATTGCTCGAATTGCAGCAGAAAATGATACTTCTATGAACTTAAGCCCATGTCACACTGCACCAATGGATGCAAAGAGGAAGTAAAACGGACAAAAAACCTTGCCATCCGTTCGAAAACCCGATGTACTCACTGCCTCCGTTTGGCTTCCTCTCTATCCGTCCAGCATCCATTTATGAACGTTTCATCCGCTCAAAAGGTTTTAGGCTGCCTAACACTTTTGCACGGAAAATGTATCCAGTTCGTCCGTTCTGCATCCGCTACGCATCCGTTACGCATCCGCTATGTCCGCTTGGGGTCCGCTGCGCATCCGTGCAACTCGCATCTGCTTGGACGCAGGGAGGAAGTGGAACGGATGCGGAACGGATGCAGAACAGATGCAGCACGGAAACAAAGCGTTTAAAACGGAAAAAACGTCCGCAGAGGGGATCTATCTCAGATATTAAGGATATCTAGAGGATGCCTAGAGAATGCCTAGAGGATGCCTAGCGGAAAACCTATACTGCCTATAAAAAGGGGGAGCAACTCGCCTGCTTCGCACTTTCAGACCAGCAGCCCAGCGGTACAGACCTCTGCAGCCTTCATCTGCCTCTTCCTCTTCCACAGCATCCAGTCATGTCCACCGTGGATTGCGACAAAATCCTTTCGGCAGCCAACATCCTTCTGCAACACTGCGAAACCATCTACAGTCTCTGTGAACAGTACTACAGGAAGAAAAGGAGGCACCCAAAAAATGTCTGGCTCCGAAGATGGTTCGCCAGAAGAGCGCAGTACGTACTTTATGACAAGCTGATGGTGGAGCTCAGGAGCAAAGACCCTTGGGCGTTCCAGAACTTCATGAGGATGCCTCCAGCCATGTTTGACAAAGTTGTGCAGCACCTGACACCCAGGTTGACCAAGACAAACACCAACTTCCTGCCCAGCCTGGAACCTGGGCTCAAGGTGGCACTCACTCTGCGCCACCTGACCTCAGGGACCACCTACAGGAGCATGCAGTACGGCTGGAGGGTGCCACCCAGCACCATCAGCTTTTTTGTCAGAGAAGTGGTGCAGGCCATCATTGAAGAATACAAGGAGCAGCTCCTCCAGTGCCCCTCCACTGAAGAAGGATGGAAGAAAGTTGCAGAGCAGTGGTATCAGAAGTGGAACTTCTCACACACCATTGGAGCCATCGATGGGAAGCACGTGGCCTGCAAAGCTCCAGCCAAGTTGGGGTCCACTTATCACAACTACAAGGGCTTCTTCAGCATCATCCTCTTCGCCATGGTCGATGCTGACTACAAGTTCATGTACATCGATGTTTCAGGCAACGGCTCATCTTCAGATGCCCAGGTATACAACGACAGTCACCTCAAGGAGGGGCTGGAAAGCAACCTCATGGTGGGCTTCCCAGATCCAGACCCGCTGCCCAACGACACGCAAGATGTGCCCTACTTCATCGTGGGGGATGATGCCTTCTCCCTCACAACCAACCTCATTAAGCCCTACAGTTCCAGAAACCTCACCCGTGAAGAGAGGATCTTCAACTACAGGCTGTCCAGGGCAAGGCGGGTGGTGGAGAACGCCTTTGGCATCCTGGCCAACAGGTTCCAGGTACTTCTCACCAACATGCAGCATCGCCCAGAGACCATGAGGAGGATCGTGGAAGCTTGCTGCATCCTGCACAATCTCATGCGCACCCGCTACCCAGTCTTGCAGAACAGGCTTGTGGACCTCCAGCAAGGCAATGGGGACATGGAGCCTGGGGAATGGAGGCAAGGGCGAAGCATGATAGACACTGAGGATGTGCAAGGGCCCAACAGAGTCTCACGTGAAGGGAAGAAGCAGCGCAACCTCCTGAGACACTGGTGCAACTCCCCAGCTGGAGCAGTGGAGTGGCAAGACAGGATGATAGATGATTAATGGATGCTTCCTTCAGCCTGTCTCATCACACGGATGAGATTGGGCCATGTATGTTTTGTTGGCCTACAATGAACAGGGCGTTTAATAAAGAGTTCTGTTTATGTTGACATGTGTGGATAACTATTACATTATTATTGATAATAAAGGGCCATAGGGATGGCACTTGGGAGGGTGGACCATACAGTCCCACTATGCTTGCACTGGAGGTTTATCTATCCCACAGCTATTACCCATCCCACAGATATCCCTTCCCATCCCACAGCTATCTTAACCCATCCCACAGGTATCCCTTCCCATCCCACAGGTATCCCTTCCCATCCCACAGGAATCCTTTCCCATTCCACAGCTATCTTAACCCATCCCACAGGAATCCCTGCCCATCTCACTGCTATCTTAACCCATCCCACAAGCATGCAAAGGCTAAACCATTTCTAAAAGTTTCCACCCAGACTTTATAGAAAAAAATTAATGAAGCAAGTGTGTGAAACAAAGATAAACTTTATTGAACAACAAGCTGTAAAATAAACATGACCCAAGTCAAGTGTCCAAATAAAGTCCACAAATATCCAGGCAGCCAGTCTCTGGCACTCCTCTTGGTCACTCGGAGGTGTGTGCCCAGGCTAAGATGTTAGGGAGCAGGTGCTGTGGAGGTGAGTGCTGCTGTAGTGCTGGTCTGAGGTGTTATTGGAGTGCCTAGCCCTGAGAGGACAACAGGGGACGGTGTGTTGAGGAAGGTGTCGGACAGCTGGCTCAGCCCCGCGATGCTGAGAGGTCCTTCCTCCATGCCATGGGGTGTCAGCCCCAGTACTGAGGACAGATGTACTGAGGCCGGGCTTGGCTGTGGGGTGGAGGAAGGAGCAGTGTAGTGGGGCTGCCTGCTCTGCAGCGGGGTGAGGACTGTCGAGGTTGGCATCGGTGGCATCATTGGAACCGGTGGCAGCGGTGTCGCCCGATGACTCTGTGCCTGCATCTGTAAGGGCTGCTGTCTATGCTGCTGGACCTCGGGGTAGCTGTAGCCCTGGTAGGTGAGGGGGTGTGGGAAGCCTTGGTATGGGAAGGACATCACCTGGGGTGGAGGAGCAGACCTGGACTGGGTGGGAGCAGGTGCCTCTGGGTCTGGAGGGTTGTTAAGCAGCATGGTGATCCTCTCCTTCACCACCTGGTACTGGGGATCTGCCATCTCCTTGAGGGTCTGGTTCACATAATTGAGGAAGGGCTTGTGTTTGGAGGAGGAGGATTCAATGGGGACCAGCTGAGAGAGGAGACCTATGCTGGTGCGGATGGTGTCCCTGATCTCCACCAGGACCTTGTGGCTCTGCCCCTCCTGCGGTCCGGCTCTCTGCCTTACTGTGGTGGCGGAGGTGTGGGTGGATGCAGTGGTGGACTCAATGTCTCCTTTCTCCCACTGCACCAGGGAGTCCTCCACGCTCTCCACCATGCTTTCAACACCTGCCCGGGGGTTCTCCGCCGTGGCACGCTTCACAGAAACCTGCATGGAGACAGGGACTGACTCTCGGCCGCCAGAGGACTGGCTCCCAGCAGGCTGCCAGAGAGAGAGGGTAGACAGAGGGGCTCCTGGTGCTCCTCGGTGGTGGACCTCACCCTCCAGGAAGCTACACTTGGCCATGAGTTAGTTCTCTCTGTCCGTCAGCTTAACCCTGGCCTGGCCAGATTTTTTGCGGTGCAGCTTCCTGTACCAGGTGTGCATGTGCTTCCACCAGCCGAGGAGCACCTCCGAAGTGTAGCCCAGACTCTCTGCCCTCTCTCTCCAAGCAGCCTGCTTCCGCTTGGTGTCCCTGTACAGCTGGTGTCCCTTCTGCCACGATAGTCAATCTCTCTCAGCCACTCCAGCACCTCATCCTTGTGTTCCTCCTCAATGAAGTATTGCCTCCTCTCCCTATCATGCGTCTGCCTCTTCCTCCCTCTGGCAGGGCCATATGGGCCCTCATCAGAGGGACTTTGAGGTTGTATGGGCTGCTCCTCCACACCAACAGCAGCAGCAGCAGCAGCAGCAGCATCACCAGCAGGATCATAATCATCATCATCATCATCATCATCATCAGCAGCAGCAGCAGCATAATCACCAGCAGGATCATAATCATCATCAGCAGCAGCAGGATCATCATCAGCAGCAGCAGCAGCAGTAAGACCAGGATCAGCAGCAGCAGAGTAAGCACCAGCAGCAGGGTCAGCAAGACCAGGAGCACAAGCAGAATGAGCAGGACCAGCAGGACCAGGAGCAGCTTCAGCAGAGTACGCAGCAGAAGCACCACTGCCAGGAGCAGCTACAGCAGAAGCTCCAGCAACAGAAGAGCAAGCCCAAGCAGCAGAAGCCCAAGCAGAAGCAGAGTCAGGGACATGGGGCGGGAGGGTGGCCCTGTCCCTCTTGCCAGGTATGGCAGCAGGTTGCTGAGACTTTCGCTTCTTCCCCATGGTTGTGGGGTTGCTGGCTGGCAGGAAGGCTTGCAGGAAGGCTGGCAGGCACCAAGGCTGGCAGGAAGCTTGGCAGGAAGCCTGTTAGGAAGCCTCGCAGGAAGGCTGGCAGGAAGGCAGGCACCAAGGCTGGCAGACAGACTGGCTGGCAGGGAGGCTGGAAGGCAGGCTGGCAGCAAGGCTGGAAGGGAGGCTGGAAGGCAGGCTGGCAGCAAGGCTGGCAGGGAGGCTGGAAGGCAGGCTGGCAGCAAGGCTGCCAGGGAGGCTGCCCAGGAGGCTGGGAGGCAGGCTGGGAGGCAGGCTGGGAGGCAGGCTGGGAGGCAGGCTTGGAGGCAGGCTGGCATCAAGGCTTGCAGGAAGACATACAGGCAAGGAACTCGAAGTGTCCAGCAGCAGGTCTTTCCTCGGAATGCTGGCCACGTGCGAGCTGCTTCCCTTTATATCCGGGGCGCTTGCGCAATGAATCCCCCCCGCATGCGCAATTAACGCCAGGCATCCATTAGGCTTCTGCTGTACATCCGCTAGGCTTCCGCTGTGCATCCGCTTCATCCGTTCGGCATCCGTTCTGCATCCGCTTTTTCTGTTCCGCGTCCGCTTCACTGAGGCCCCCCGGAAGCCCAGCGGATGCGCCATCCACTGTGCTTCCATTCTGCATCCGCTTTGCATCCGCCCTGCGTCCTCCCCACGTCCGTGTTGTCCACTCCAATTATGCAAATTTTCGCCCCTTTTGAGCGCGGATACAACGGATGGAACATTTTTCTCTTCCGTTGTGTCCGTTTTGCATCCGTTGGGCAGTGTGACATGGCCTTTAAGAAGAGTTGTGCCAGATCACATCAAAAGCACATCCAGTCCAGCTTACTGTTCCCATCATGGTAAATTAAATCCTTAGGACAGGGTGGAACTTGTGGTCCTTCTGAAGTCCTTGAATTACAGCATCGCCACCTTGAGCATTTCGGATTGGAATTGAGGGTAGTTGTGGTTCAGTAGTGGCCGAGAGAAAGTCCACAGTCCACGTTCCTATCTGTGTGATTTGAGATATAATCTATACTGAGTGTATCAATATCATACTATAATCTCATTTATTTGTGTAGTGAGGTAGGGCTGCAATATTTGGGCTGCGAACATCAAAATGATGTAATTGTATGCATTTTGTTCAGCCAGATAACAATATGACTTTTATTTCCTATAGGTGAAGCAAGTAAATGTTCCTCAGAGGAGAAGCATGAGTGTTGCATGAATGTAGAGGTAATCCTCATTGAACGACCACTCCTTCAGAAATCATTTGAAGTTACAATGAAATTGAACAAGAAGGGCTAAAAATGAAACTGTCTCAGCAACCACTATGTCCACGTGATCATGATTTGGGTGCTTGGCAATTGCCTTCCAATTATGTCATAGGACCCTGTGGTTATGTGAGCACCATTTGTGATCATTGTTATCAGCTTCTGACAAACGAAGTCAGCAAGAGGTTGCAAATGCACTGTGGGATGCTCCATTAGATTCACCTAACAATGGAGCTTAAGTTAGTATGGTCACATGACATCATGCTTTATGATCAGATTGCTCAACAATGGAGTTGTCGGTCCCAATTGCTAGTGTTAAGAGAGGGCTACCTGCATGTGAGTTCTGTCGGAGGTTCCCTAGGATCTTCAAGTGACTGAGGAGGTGAGGTGAAATCCTTGCAAGGTCAGGCCTGTTGCTGATACTGCAGCACAGGAGAAACAGTTGTGTGACATCTTCCTCACCTTCCAAAGGTACTTTTTCAGGAGGCAATTGGACTTAGTTTTTTCTTTTGAAGATTTCTCATCCAAGAAGTTTCTTCAGAAGCTTCTTGGATGAGAAGCGAAATGTCTTCAAAAGAAAAAAAAAAAAAAAACTCCAGTTGCCTCCTGAAAAAGCACCTTTAGACAAGCATGACCTGAATGACTGAGAAACCCTACAGATTTCCTCATCTTCCATTGTTTTAGCTGGGTTGGAAGTTGTAACGGCCTGTGGGAAGGACCTTGGAAGACAGGTGGAAAAACTGCAGGCTAGGTCACTGACATAGAAGGAAAGGGGGCATGGCAAATATCTCAGAAGGGTCCCCCTTGGACTTGTAAGTACAGGAGGAGGAAAGAGAGGTGTGCTTTCAGATTTGCAAGATTCTGTTATTATAACCTTACAATAAAGTTAGAGCTAGTGCCTTCTGGGTATTTTTCTTGTCTGGACCTTGCAAAGCTGACAGAGGTTCAATACCTATGCACTGTTATGTGTGTGTGTCTGCGTACCTGAGACGTCTCAGAAAACTCTATTATTTGATACTGAGTGCATCTTTACTCAAATATTTGTCTTCCCATAGGAAGCTGTTCCTATGAATTCATACTTTGGCTTGCATGCTCTTATAAGGTTATGCATTTTTGTAATGAATTTTAAAACTGAGGAATTGTTCAAGTGGGATATTTTTGAACTCTCTGTATTCTACAAAAGATTCCATTTTGAGAGATCACAAAATTTTCCTTTAAAAGAAAATCCTGTACATTTTTTTTCAATACTTATAAGTACTTTTTAATTTATTTATTAAATTTATATTGCCGCCTATTCGCTTATGGTGACTCAAGGTGGCTTACAGAGTATAAAAACCACATTTAAAACTAATTTTAAAAATCAAATAAATTAATATAATAATAAAATCATAATTAAATCACCCCCAGCCCTGTCTGTGACAGATAGTAATATACAGCCTTCAAACATGTTAGCCATTGAAGATTTATCTTACTTGAACTTATCCAATCCTCTTTTGCAGATATTTAAAATAATTTACATTTTCAATGTTCTGTGACAGTTTCTCAGTCACTCTTGCAATCCCTTGTTCTCTCCCCCCACCCAGCAGCAACCATTGACCTGCCTGTTGGGAAAGGCAAGGAAGGGAGAAGGAGGGAAGGGAATAAAGAACAGTGAGGAAGGAATGTACATCCCTCCCAGTTCATGCTACCCTGTTAAGCATCCTTCCCAATTTGTGTCATCCCCGCATGACTTTCCTGACCTGTGGACTCTGACCTTGCTTGTGGAATACAGACCTTGCCTAGTGAACCTTGAATCTTGTTTAGTGACTTACAGACCTTGCCTTATGGACTTTGCACTTTGTTTTTGTTTTATGGATTTCCTCTTTATGAATCTGGTGACTATTGGCTTTAGTTTGTGGGATTGCATTGCACTGACTGTGGGTGGTTGCTTTGGGGTCGTGTTTTACCACTTGTTGTAGGGCCATTTGTTGTGGGATAGCAGAGCTTATTGAAGCCTGCATCTGCCTAAGTGATCAGGGTCATAACAGAGTGAGTGAGTAAGGAAGGAAGGAAGATTGTAATGCTTCCTGCCAACTTCCCATAAGGAAACTCATTGAGCAAGCTGACAGGAAATCATTGTCACTGATTGTTGTTGTTATTGTTGTTTTGCTTGCTCGTGATAATTCTGTTTCTGTGCTGGAATGTGCCTTGATAATTTCTCTGTTTAGGTAAAGAAAGAGCACTGAAACAATGACCCAGTAGTGTATGGGTTGCCTAGTTCAGAGTGAGCATATGTTCAGAGAGACATTAACATCTATGTCACCATCTTTCAATCAAGTCCACTATTCAGCGTAATCCAATATTCTTTTCTCCACGTCTTCAGGGTATGTTTGAAGGGCTTTTGCTCTAGACTGCCAGTATGGAAGAAAACATCATTTTAACCTACATTTCATTGCAATCTAGCTGCATGGGATATTGTTAATTGCCTTTTGGTGAGTGGGGAAAGCATCCATCTCTTACCAAGTGCATTTCAATTGCAAAGAGTATTTTTGTGGTCACAAGTTACTTTATATAAGAGAAGAAAATTAAATGAGGCAGAAGGTTCTAGTGAACATGTAACTCCATCTTCAGTCATTTATGCATATATAACCAACTGTATTTTGACTCCCCAAGCTCTGATATTTATGCAACCAATATTCTTTCTATGCTGTAAATATTAGTTCTAATTGTTAATTTTTTTCATACATATTTAGCATAAAACCACCTGAGTTTTCCCACCTCCTCAATTCTGCTATCAAGCTTTTTCCTTTGGGGCAGGTGGTTACACCAAGAAATATTCATTGCTTTTCTGTATTGTTTCTTGTTTTCATTTTGTATACTTCTTTTTTCAACTACAAAACAAATGTATTCAAAACAGAAACTGATGGAAGAAGTTGGATTTGTTGTCTTGCATTTGTAAATACATTTTAATGGCTTATTAAAAATGGAAGGCAGCTGTCATCACACTTCATTTTTTTCCCATCTGTTCATTCCTACATTTCAACAAAGCTTTCAGAAGATTGGGAAAGACAATTCAGGAAACTGGTTTGATAAGTAGCTGGCTAGTGAAATAGGCAGAATAGTGGAGAATTCTTTTTATCATATATATAAACACAGGTGCAGTTTGGTTTCAAGAGTGATTTGTGTACTTCTAATTAGGTGGGTGAGGACAAATTAGTATATGAAGTCATGATCCTTCAGGTGATCCAAGTTAATATACTAATAAATTAGAGTGCTGGTGTTCAATTCTGACAACTTTACCAGGTGGGAGTTTCAACTCCCAGAATTCCTCAGACAGCTGGCTTTGGAATTCTGGAAGTTGAAGTCTGTATTTCTTAAAATTGCTGAATTTAAAAAATATTGGATTACAATGTCCCCCAAATCAGTTATGCACTATCCTCGAAGAAACAATGCTGGAAAGCAGATTAAAAAATCCTTGAAAAAGTCATCACTTGTTATCACTTTTATTCCTATGCCATGGAACCAAGAGAAATGAAAGACACAGGAGATTCACAGAAGTATATGCATTGTTAAGTGCCATGTATGTCCGAAAGGGTAAAGATTTTGGTGCAATTGCCTTATACTTGTAGGAGAAGGAGGGGCGGCGGGGGGGGGCTACATAAAGATTCTAGTGGCAGAACCTTGGGGCAGAATCAAAAGAAGGAACAGCATAGAATATTTATGTAGCCCCTCCTTGAATTCCATCGATCCTTATCTAACTCCAAGCAGGTGCTAATAGTTAGTTGAAGCATAGGCTGTTTAACTATAAATCAGTTTAATTGCACCTTCACGTGTGAATCCGGTCTTTCCAACAATGGCAATACTACTTTCATCATTTGACTTGTGGACAATATCATTATTTCATAAGGAACAGAAACAATAACAAAGAAGGAATTCCACCGGTTGTAGGAAGTATTCACAATCTCTCAGAAATCCAAATGAATAAATCTGGAGATCTTCAAGAGTACGCCTGAGCTGGAAAAAAAAAATGGAAGAAGAAAGACAAGCAAATCTTGGAAGATGATTTGATTACAGACTGAATATGAGCCAACGATATGTGTCTTGCAGATTCAGAGAAAATGGAACAGATTCAGAGATGATAAATTGAGGGTGACTAAACTCTTACTGTAATATTCTTCAAAACGCTAGAAAGTTACCATGCAGAAAACCAACCTTTGCTCTTTTTGTTCCATATCAGAGGAATGGAATTAAGATTTTAAGTCACAGGAAACCAGCTTCTGATTACCCATTAAAAGGACTTTCTGGAGTTAAGTACTGTTCAACTGTGGAACCAATTATTCAGGTAATTCTTGGTTGCCCCTTTCTGTGTTCAAACAGAGACCAGACATCTATCTAGATTATTTAATTTAGTTTCCTACACTGAGCAGGGTGTTGAAACCAAGATATGACCCTTACCAAGACTATATTCTTTAATTATAGAATCAAAGGCAATCAGATTAAATGCATAGAAAATATAACAGCAGGTAGGAAAGATTAGCACAACTATATATAGTCCTTGTTTGCTTAAAAGAAAGACACACTTCTTCAGGTGATCCACAAGAGGAAGAGAAAGGGAAAGAAGATGATTAAACAAACAAAATTATAAACTCAGATGATAATCCTGTTGTCAAGCCTGGTATTGACATATGTGGTATTGACATTTTAGTTAGGCTTAATATATATTCTTTTTCCTACTTTCTCTTTGGCAGTCATGGGGGAAGGGTTTTGGGCTTGCCACATTCTTAAGTGGGGAGGAGTGGAGATAGAGAGAGTTGTTTTGGCCAGGTGATCCTTCTTCCTGTGGGAAGACAAACTGTCAGTGCCTATACACCGGAGGTGGAGATTTATGACATAAAGCAACGTTGAATTACTTCTGTTGGAGAATGTGACTTTTGGGGAGTTGTTTCTAACTTCTAATATGTGGGGTAATTCTGGGTTTTTTATTTAAAAAATGTAATAGCTTGCTTATTTATTTATTTCCTTTATTATTTTTATTAAAAATGTCAAGATGACAAACATATCTAATATTTGTTCCACCTCCTATTTTCCCTACAATAACAACAATGTGAGATGGGTTGGGAGTGATATTCTACCAGTTCGGCCCAGTTCATTCGAACTGCTAGCTCCGAGGATCATCTGTGAATGAACCAGTTTGCTCTGATGATCAGCTGCTGGGCCTGCCTTCCTGCCCCTGCTCTATTCTGTTTTTTGTTTCCTGATTTTCAAGTGCAGCTGCTTCGCATAGCATAATGGATTGCTGCACATCATCTGTTTAACACACAGGGAGAGTGCAGGAATGAAAGAGGTCAGGAGCAAACCCTCACCGAACTGGTTATTACACCAGTTGAATCATACCCCTGATTGGGATGAGAGAAAGTAGCTGGCCCAAAGTCGCCCACCTGGTTTTTATGCCTAAGGTGAGTCTAAATCTCATGGTCTCTCAGTGTTGTTCTGACCCAAACCTTGTTTCAAGGAAGCAAACACGAAACAGAGATAACATCAAAACCTTTTAATGATTCTTTATGAATTCCATTCTTTTGTGGTTGAAAGGCTATTAAAACTAATTGTCTCTGATAAGAATGAGTCTTGCCAAGTTTGTACAAAGCTGCCAAGAACATAGATAAAGTTGCTAAGAAATACTTGAAACACAAAGAGTCTCCAAACACCAACCAAGACATCTGAACATCCACAAAACTTGAGTGCAAAAAACTTATTTGCTTCCTGCAAAGAACTCCAGTTTCTCAGCTGGCTTTTATCTCTTAAGGGAGGGGAAATTACCATGCAGGGCTGCTAGAAGGAAAGAGCAGCTGCAGCAGCACGGGAGACTCAGGAGTAAGGATTGTAGCCTTACTCCTGAGTCGCCCGTGTTGCTGCAGCTGTTCTTTCCTTTGAGCAACCCTGTGTGAATGTACACTGGGCACAGGCTCCTCGGGAACCTCTTCATCACTGCTGCCAGCTTCCACAATCTCCGAAGGCAGCACTCCACTCCCTGATGGTCCTGGCCCCACCCCTGCATCACACACAGGCCCCTCATCTGAGTCCTCACTCTCCAAGACCTCAGCTGGCAAACCACAACAAGTGTCTAGTCTGGTGCCTGAACAAATTGGTTCTCTTATTTCCAAGTAAGCACGCTTAAGACTTCTAATCCCTTTTAATCAGTATGTAATCCTGCAACCATTTATTACCATCCAGGCAGAAAAGAAGGAAGTTAAATAAGAACCAGACTCTCCATTCTGTTGGGATCTTCAGATATACAGGAGCAAGTGTCCATACAGGTACAACTAAGAAGAAATAAGAAGCCTCCTTTTGGGGAATGGGGACTGTAGACCAATGGGTGAAGCCCATATAGTTTCTGCATCCATCAAAACATTTTTCTATTGCCTTCATATTTAGTGAATTCTTGTGCTTTTAAAATAATTCTCCCATTTAAAAATAATAGTTAATTTTGTTCATTTTAGTCAAGTTTGTTCCATGTAAGACAACCCAGGAAAATACAGTATCTCACATATAAACAAATACCTAAGTTTTACTTTCAATAAATGCATTTGAAGGGTGCAAATAATTAACTGTAGCTATTTTAAATGCAATTAACTGCTAAGTTGTTCTAACTGATATTTAGTTATATGTAATTTTGTTGCTTTCCTTCCTTTTATTTTATTTTCCCAAATAAGCAGACCTTTGACTTCATGATCAATGAAGAAAAAAAGGGTATTTTCTTGATACAATTAAATTGTTCATATTTCCTAAGACTCTGGGGATTCTCCTTTCCATTTATTTTTGGCGGGATATTTCACATTTCTTGAGATCCGTATCTCCTGACTTTGAGAAAATAAATCCAGCTTTTTATTGTTTAATATTTCTAGAGCTGTCTTAAGAAGAATTGTTCTTGGCATTAAGCCTCAAAATCTCCCAAGCAACTGGCCAGATAAAGAAGGCTCAGACCACAGTATTAACTAGTTTGTGTGGCTTCATTCTTTCTCTGCAATACACATTCTTATCAAAGCAAACTATGGCTCTGAAACCTCTGCTGAATCCTAGTTTAGAAAACAAATTTAGTCACATAAAATATTCCTGGCATGAGGAAATTAACCTTCTGATTTCCAAAAGTATCAAGACATTTTTCTGATAATTTGTTGATCATGAAAAGTGGTATGGAATTGGCATCAAATCTACAGATAGTACTCAGTTTATGACTGATTACTTAACAGCCATTCAAAATTAAGAAAGATGATTTATGACCCATAAAGCACTTCTCACTATTGTAAAATGTGCACTTAGCAACTGGCTTGTCTTTACAATGGCTGCAGTATCCCAGATCCATGTGACCATGATTTGTTTTTTTTTTTTTTTGTTGCCACTTTCTGGCAAAAAAATAAATAAATCAAAAGAATTGGTTCACAGTTATGATGGCCACATTTGCTGAAAGACCACTGCAAAAAAAAAGTTGTAAAAGCAGGACCAGTCATATGGGTGCCTTGATTTACAACTATAACAATTTACAACTGGAAATCCACTCCCAAATGTGTGTTTGTTCCATCAAACACTACCTGTATCTTGAAACTCTTCTGGAAATCTCAGTTAGTGCAAAACATAGCTGCTAAAGCCCCTGTCCCACTGCACCAACGGATGCAAAGAGGATGTAAAATGTTAAAAAAAGCTGCCATCCATTGGAAAACATGATGCATCCGTTGTGTACTCAGTGCATACGTGTTTCATATGCTCTATCCCACCAGCATCCGTCCACTGAGATTTCATCCGCCCAAGAAGTTTTGAGCTGCACAAAACTTTGTGAATGGATGAACTTCGCCGCGTACGATGTACATCTGTGACATATACGGGCTACAAATGTTCTATGTCCATTATCATCCATTAAACGTCCCCTGTATCCTCTCGGCATCCTCTGGACATCCTCGCAACTCACATCCACTGCAGCTGAAAACGGAAAGAGGGAGGAAACGAAAGGTACATGGAACGTCCACACAGCGTTAGTAGCATGGAAATAGAAAGGATGTAAGCATATGTATCTCGTATATAAAGGATTAAAATGGAAAAAACATTTGTATCTGGGATGTATCTCGGATATTTAGGATGTCTGCAGTATGTGTAGAGTATGCAGAAGGACACCTAGCAGAAAACCGATATTTCCTATAAAAAGGGGGAGGAAATCATCTGGATCTGAGTATAAGTCCAGCAGCCGTGGTGTACAGACTTCTTCACCCTTCGTCTTGCTCTTCCACATCATCCATTTTTCTCCACCATGGATCATGACACAATCCGTATGGTAGCTGCGATCATTCATCACCAGAACCAAACCCTGTTCAGACTGTTTCACCTTTTCTACGCAAGGAGAAGAAGGAGACGTTCAAGAGCTTTGTGGGTCCAAGGATGGACTGGGAGAAGAATGGAGTTTGGACTGTATGACCACTTGATGGTGGAGCTGAGGAATGAAGATCCTCGTGCATTCCAGCACTTCATGAGGATGCCACCAGCCATTTTTGACGAACTTGTACAGCGTCTGAGACCCAGGTTGACCAAGTCGAGCACCAATTTCCTTCCCAGCTTGGACCCTGGACTGAAGATGGCACTGACTCTGTGCCACCTGGCCTCTGGAATCACATACAAAAGTATGGAGTATGCGTGGACGGTGCCACACAACACCATCAGCAAAGTGGTCAGAGAAGTGGTGCAGGCCATCATCGAAGAATACGTGGAGGAGCTCCTCAAATGCCCCACCATTGAACAAGGCTGGAGGAAAGTTGCAGAAGAGTGGTATCAGAGGTGGAACTTTCCCCACACCGTTGGAGCCATAGATGGCAAGCATGTGGCCTGTAAAGCTCCAGCCAACTCAGGGTCCACTTATTTCAACTACAAGGGCTTTTTCAGTATCATCCTCTTTGCCATGGTTGATGCTGACTACAAGTTCATCTACATCGATGCTTCAGGCAGCGGGTCAGCTTCAGATGCCCAGGTATACAATGCCAGTGACCTCAAGGATGGGCTGAAACACAACCTCATCATGGGTTTTCCAGATCCAGACCCCCTACCCAATGACACACAAGATGTGCCCTACTATATCATTGATGATGATGCCTTCTCCCTCAGAACCTACCTCATGAAGCCCTACAGTTCAAGATATCTCACTCGTAAAGGGAGGATCTTCAACTACAGGCTGTCCAGGGCAAGACGGGTGGTGGAGAATGCCTTTGGCATCCTGGCCAACAGGTTCCAGATACTTCTCACCACCATGCAGCATCACCCACAGACTGTGAGGAGTATCGTGAAAGCTTGCTGCATCCTGCACAATCTCATGCGCACCCGCTACCCAGTGTTGCAGAACAGACTTGTGGACCGTCAACAAGAGAATGGGGACATGGAGCCTGGTGAATGAAGACAAGGATGAAACCTGATAGACACTGTGTTTGTACAAGGCCCCAACAGAGCTTCACGTGAAGGGAAGAAGCAGCGCAACCTCCTGAGACACTGGTGCAACTCCCCAGCTGGAGCAGTGGAGTGGCAAGACAGGATGATAGATGATTAATGGATGCTTCCTTGAACCTGTCTCATAACACTGATGAGATTGTGCCATGTATGTTGAGTGGCCCTACAATGAATAAGGCATTAATAAAGACCTTTGTTTATTTTGAAATGTGTGGATCAATGAATAAGTTGTTATTGATACAAAAGGTCCATATGTGTGGCAGCTGGGAGGGTGGACCATACAGTCCCACTATACTTGCATTGGAAGTTTATCTATCCCACAACTATCCTTATCTATCCTACAACTATCCTTATCTATCCCACAACTATCCTTACCTGTCCCACAAGCATGCAAAGGCTTAACCATTTTTTCAAAGTTTTCACCAACACTTTTTTTAGTAAAAAAAAATGAACCAAGTGTGTTGAGCAAAGATAACCTTTACCAATAACTGTCTTAAGTAAACTGTATGACTTTATTAAAAAAGCAAAATGAATCAATTAAAAGTGTCTTAAGCAAAGATAAAGTGAAAAGTCATAAAGTGACTGAGTAACAACTCAGTCTCTGGCACTATTCTCAGTCACTCTGAGTCATGTCCCTGGTCTCAGCTGTTAAGCGACCAGGGACTGTGGAGGTGGCTGTGGCTGGAGTGCTGGTCTAAGGTGCCATTGGGGTGCTTGGCCCCGAGAGTACAACAGGGGATGATGTGTTCAGGAAGCTCTCAGAGAGCTGACTCAGTCCCTTGAGGTTGAGAGGCCCTTCATCAAGTACCTGGGATGTCAGGCACAAGACTGATGACAGATTGTCCGTTGACAGGCTTGGCTGTGGGGTGGAGTAAGGAGGAGTGTAGTGGGGCTGTCTGGTCTGCAGCTGGGTGGGGCTGTCTGGTCTGCATCTGTGGCGTGCGATGAACTTGAGCCTGGACTAGGAAGGTCTGTTTTTGCTGTGGGAAGTCCTGGTAGTCGTAGCCTTGGTAGGTGAGAGGCTGTTGAAAGCCATTGAAGGGCTGTGACATTGCCTGGGGTGGAGGAGCAGACCTGGACTGGGTCGGAGCAGGTTCAGCTGGGCCTTGAGGGTTGTGCAGAAGTGCTGTAATCTTTTCCTTCATCACCTGGTACTGGGCCTCGGGCATATCCCTCAAGGTGTGGCTCACGTAGGTGATGAAAGTGTGGTGGCTGGAGGATCCTCTGTCCAAGTGGACCAGCTGAGAGAGAAGTTCTGTGCTGGTCCTCATTGTGTCCCTGATCTCCAACAGGACAGTGTGGCTCTGGCCCTCCAGTCTGCCTCTCTGCCTGCATCCTCTGGAGCTGGGGGTGGAGTTGGGGGTGCGTTGGTATCTGGTGGCTGCCACTTCTTCCTCCATTTGTGACAGCAGGGCATCATCCTCCAGGTCCACCAGCATAGGGAGTGCAGCTGTCGGGGGGGGGGGTCTCTGCTCTGGGGCCCTCTGAAGACACCTGCCTGGACAGGGCAGATGGCTCCTGGCTGGAAGAGGACTGGCTGTCTGTGGGCTGTCTGAGGGAGAGGGGTGTCAGAGGGGCTGCTCCTCGGTGGCAGACCTCACCCTCCAGGAAGCTGCACTTGGCCATGACGTACATCTCCTGGTCAGTGAGCTTGACAGTGGCCTGCCCAGATTTTTTGAGGTGTAGTTTGCCATACCAGGTGTGCATGTGCTTCCACCATCCCAGGAGTAAATCTGCAGTGTAGCCCAGGCTCTCTGCCTTGTCTCTCCAAGCTGCCTGTTTCTTCTTGGTGTCGTGATAGAGTCTGTGGCCCTTTTTCCAGAGGTACTCGTTCTCCCTCAGCCATTCCAGCACCTCCTCCTCATGGTCCTCGGAAACGGTGTACTGTTTCCTCTCTCCCTTCTCCTTCCCTTGCCTCTTCCTCCCTCTGGCGGGGCCTTCAGCAGCGGGGCCTTCAGGGGCTTGAGCAGCAGGGCCTTCAGGGCCTTCAGCAGCAGGGCTTTGAGGGCCTTGGGGCTGGTCCACCACAGCAGCAGCAGCAGCAGTAGCAGAAGCAATAGCAGCACCAGCAGAACAAGCAGCACCACCAGCACCACCACCAGCAGCAGCAGCACCACCAGCAGCACCACCAGCAGCAGGAGAAGCACTACCAGCAGCAACACCAGCAGCACCATCACCAGCAGCAGCAGGAGAAGCACCAGCAGCTTCAGAGTCAGTGCCAGGGGGTGGGATGCTGGTTCTGTCCTTCTTGCCAGGGCTGCAACGAGTAGGCACTGGCTTTCTCTTCTTCCCTGACTGATGAACCATGGTGTTCTTTGAAGATGTATTGAAGCAGCACGTCTTTCCTCTGAATGCTGACTGCATGCGAGCTGCATCCTTTTATGTCCGTGGAGCTGATGCAATTCATACTCCCCGCATGCGCAGTGAACGCTTTGCATCCGATATACATCCGCTATGCATCTGCTTTGCTTCCTATAGGCGTCCGTGATGCATCTGCGTCATTCGCTATGCATCCGCCCCTTCCTCTATGCGTCCGCTTCACAATTCTCCCCCAGAACCCCTGAGGATGTGTCATCTGTTTCCATCCGCTGTCATCCGTTAGGCTTCCTACGAACATCCATTTAACATCCCCGCTACATCCTACCCCCGTCCGTTCTTTTCCATTCTTTTCCGTTCTGTTTATGCAAATTTTTGCCACTTTTTGGAGTGGATGACAATGAATGGAGCCACCCCTGAAATTTTGCTCATCCACTGTGTCCTTTATGCATACGTTTTGCGTCTGTCGGCCAGTGGGACCTAGCCTTAAAGAGTTAATTGGGATTGGCTGTAAGAGTTTGTTATGCCAATCATTTCCAATTCCCAGTCATTGCAGGTTTTGATATTTATACATTGTTAACACCTTAGGATCATAATTTCTGAAGAATATTGAACTATTTAATCCCCTGAACCTTGATGTTATTATTCTCTGCTTAATAATCCCAGCTGTAAAATGCCATTGTTAGGGGTTTTGCCTGTAACATATTTCTGGTTATAGCAAATATTTCATTAATATGATTTTATGGTGTGGTTTTTCAGCTCTTTAAATTTTATTCCTCTGCATTCAATGTTAAAGTGATTTATAGTAGTGTTTACTTTTCCTTCATTCTCTGCTTTCCAGTGGTTTGAGTTCTTTCTTTTATTATAATTTTCCTGTTAGCCTTGGTAAGTCCAGTATAATATCTAGATGCTAACCTGTTAGTCGAACACTTTAGTAAAATCTCTGGCAAATTGCATCTATAACCAATCCAGGTGTTGTTTTTCTTACTTTTAATTTCTCACAAAATTAAAGATTTATAGTAATTACACTATAAGATCTACATGAATCAATGCAATTGTAGATGAAGCTTTTGAAAGATAAAGTGATACTCTGGCTCACAATACACTAATTTCAATTACCATCATTATTGTTACATTATAGACACACACAGGAAACACCATGGTTACCATGTAAGTTCACCATGACCTTAATTTGATCATGATTTTGATTTTAGTTTTGGAATGAAAAAAACAACAATACAATTGTTATGCAGGCACTATTGCATAGGTACATTTGCATGCCGTAGTATTTGTGTTACAACTTGACAATTTAAATTCTGGTTACTAGCAATGCTCTTATGTAGCCATTCAATCTAAACTGGTAGGCAGGACTGAAGTGCAAATGTCTTTGACAAAATTCAATAATTAGTAAGCTAAAGTAACTAGGGCATACACAACCTTTGCTAGACCAATACTTGAAATACAGTTCCACTGTCTGGAATCTGCACTGTATATCAGACATTAATACAATTGAGCAAGTCCAGAAGTTTTACTAGAAGAGTACTACACTCCTCTGTTCGTAACAGGATACCTTACACCACCAGATTTGAGATTTTAGGCTTAAACAACCTTGAAATACATCGGCTAAGATTGGACAAGCGTAGTACATAAAATCATATGTTACAATGTCTTACCAGTTAATGAATATTCCAGCTTTAACCACAACAACACAAGAGCACACAACATATATAAACTAAATGTAAACCACTCCAAACTCGATTGCAGGAAGTACGATTACAGCAACCGAGTGGTTGCTGAAATCATTGAACAGAGTTCAATGTCTGGAACTCACTACCTGATTCTGTTGTCATCTGCTCAAACCCCGCACTCCTTTACCCTCAAACTAACCTCTATTGACTTCACCCCATTCCTAAGAGGTCTGTTAGGAGCGTGCATAAGTGCATAATCGTGCCTACTGTCCCTGTCCTATTGTCTTCAATTATTAGTTCCTATTTCATGTTTTAAACTTATTCTTATTCTTATTTCTATTATATTGTAAGTGTTTGACAAAATGAGTAAATAAATAAATAAAGCAACTAAGTTCAAAGTCTTAGTTTACCTTTTAGATCAGGGGTTTCAAACTGTCAGTCTGCGGGGCAGATGTCTCATATGCAGGCCATGCTCACCCCAGCTCTGCAAATTGGTAAAATGTCATGAAATGTCACATGACATTTGATGCCACGAGTTTGACATCTGTGTTTTAGGCCATAAATGATCTATGAAATGCAATTCTTAAGGACCACCCCATTCCTCAACCATCCAGTTGAATGTTGCTCGATGCGTGGAGTTGACAGATTATATTAATTATCTATCCATCCTGCTCCACAAAACCAATGCTGTATTATGTATCTGGCAATGAATCCCCTTTGAACAAGAGACATCAAGCTTTCTCATGAGCAATTCAGTTTTCCCTAACTCTGGCCTTCAATTGCCCTTTAGACCCGGGGTCACCAATCTTTTGTACCTCAGGGACCACCAAACTCATAATTTTAAATCCTGCAGACCATTAATATAAATTTTGACTGATGGTGGTTTGCTGATGTTTTCCCAGGGTCTCTGCAGAAAGCAGCAGAGACCCTGGAAAAATCCCCAAAAAAGTCTGCAGGAAAATTTCCCATCCTGTTTTCCTACCAATCAATCATTCCTTATTTGGGATCGCCGGATACCGTCTCCAGCTCTGTTCTCAGGGGGAGGAAGAGAGACACTTTTGGCTTCATGAAAGGAAAACAGCAGAAGCAGCAGAAGCAGCAGAAGCAGCAGAAGCAGCAAAAGTCTTTCTTTCCCAAAGACTAATGTCTGATGGAGTTTGGGGGAGAGAAAGAAAGACTTTTGCTGCTTTCCTTGCATGCAGCCAAAAACAGAAGAAGAAAGTAGTGGAAAGAAGCAGCCCGGTGGCCATGCGAGGCATGTGAGACAAGTTCCCCCTTCTGCCTTTCCCCCCCTCTCCTCCCTACCTTGTGTTGTTCATAATGCAAGCAACACAACCCTTGTGTTCCCATGAAGCCTGGATTAATTGCTTTGGGGATTGCTTTGAGGGTGACATTTTTCTGCAGACCACCAGTGGTCACCGACCCACTGATTGGTGGCAACTGCTTTAGACAATTGTCCTGATTTGTTTAATGGCAACTAGTTTTGAAGCTGATTCCTGAGGGAACAATGGTTTCTGGGCAGTCACCAATTCCTTTCTTTGGCTTAGCCCTGATACATCTATCACTACCCAGAAATTCAAAACTCAAAAATGCCATTTCTAAATAGATTGGTCCATTCATCTCACTGATAAATACTGAGTAAGGGGGGAAATGTTCAGTCAATTTAAGAATTTAGTGTCAGCTTTCTTTACGCTACTTTATTATTGTTGTTTTATGTTTTGATGTCTTGTTTGTCTTGTTTAAGCTGTTCTTGTTAATAATATCCGGTGGCATATTTTGATAAAGGTATATACGATTATAAATAAATAGTTGAAGCATCTCTCTGGTTACACAGAGTTCGCCTCCATTTACCAAAGATGTTAGGTTGTATTTTTTTTAACCATTAAGCATCTAACTATTCTGATTAATGTGACCCTATTTCTTTAAGTCTACCTGATCATTTTAATATCTGGGAGAAAAAAAGAGACTACTATTTGTTTGCTTAACAACAACAACAACAACAACAACAACAACAACAACAACAACAACAACAAAAACCTCCTTCCCACAGATTTGAGTTAATTGATGCTTGTTTAGCAAATGTTCAAGACTAAATGACTGCTCCTGAATGAAAGGAAATTAAGCAAAGAAGGTTCTTCTTTATTTTCCAGTCTATTATACTTTCGTGCCTGTATGAGCATAATACAGTTTTGATCTAATTCTGTGGCAGCCTGCATTATCCATCTCTGATTAACCTTGATTTCCAAAAACTGCCAGAATAGCAAGGTTGTTGCTAAGTTAATTATATTGTTACAGATCTACATAGACAAACCCCTGGATAATATTGAACATTAGCTCAGCTGTAATAATTTCAGGATCGCGGAATGGCATTCTAAATTAGTGACTGACTGAAATAATGTACGTTAAGCCTAGTTTAAATATATTATTGTCCCATACAAAATCAGATGAACAAGTTTCAATTTCAGCTCCATTTTGCCATTTGAAAATTGAATATTTAAAGATGTATTTGTATTCAATTTTCCCTGATGTGCACATTGTTGTAGATAACTTTGAAATGAGAATTTCACAACTTGGAGAACTTTCGCTGAACTCAGTTTTATCTCAGTTCATTTTTTTAATATAAATAATACATATATGCTGATTTTCAATTTGGGGGAGCTTTACAGCATTGAAATATTTAAACCATCCAGGAAGAGTAATCACCTTCAAATCCAGTGTGACTTTAAGTAATTTGCTTGGGTATACATATGAAATTTTCTTGTCATGATGCAAATCTGATTGTTCTTTTTTTGGATTTTATTTTGCTTTCTAATTTAAAGTACAATTTTAAGGTTTCTGGATGATCTCATATCCATATACCAGCCAAAGCAGCCCCTGCTATGCTTTACAGACCAACCAGTCAGCTAATTTCTGGCACATTTTTACAGAAACTTATCTGTTTCTATTTGGAGACCATTTTTAGACTTCTTGCTTCAGAAAGATGAAAGTGAAATTTTGATTCAAGTATTTGTTGCTTAAGCCCATGTCACACTGAACCAATGGATGCAAAGAGGATGTAAAACGGACAAAAAAGCTTGCCATCCGTTGGAAAACGCGATGTACTCACTGCCTCCGTTTTGCTTCCTCTCTATCTGTCCAGCATCCGTCTATTGATGTTTCATCCGCTCAGAAAGTTTTGGGCTGCCCAAAACTTTTGTGTGGAAAATGTATCCAGTTCGTCCGTTCTGCATCCGCTACGCATCCGTTACGCATCCGTTCTGCATCTGTTACGCATCCACTATATCCGCTAGGCATCCGCTGCGCATCCGCATAACTCGCATCCACTTGGACGCAGGGAAGAAGCGGAATGGACGCGGAACGGATGCAGAACGGATGCAGCATGGAAACAAAGCATTTAAAATGGAAAAAAACTTTCACAGAGGGGACCTATCTCGGATATTAAGGATGCCTAGAGGATGCCTAGAGGACGCCTAGCGGAAAACCTATATTTCCTGTAAAAAGGGGGAGCAACTCATCTGCATCTCACTTTCAGAACAGCAGCCCAGGGGTGCAGACCTCTGCAGCCTTCATCTGACTCTTCCTCTTCCACAGCATCCAGTCATGTCCACCGTGGATTGCAACAAAGTCCTTTTGGCAGTCACCATCGTTCTGCAACAGTGCAAAGCCATCTGCAGGCTCTGTGAACTCCACTGCGAGAAGAAAAAGAGGCAGCCAAAAAGAGTCTGGGTCCAAAGATGGTTCACCAGAAGAGCAGAGGACGGACTGTACAGCAAGCTGATGGTGGAGTTCAGGAACGAAGACACTCGTGCATTCCAGAACTTCATGAGGATGCCTCCAGCCATGTTTGACGAAGTTGTGCAGCGGCTGACACCCAGATTGACCAAGAAGAGCACCAGCTTCCGCCCCAGCCTGGAACCTGGGCTCAAGGTGGCACTCACTCTGCGCCACCTGGCCTCAGGGACCACCTACAGGAGCATGCAGTATGGCTGGAGGGTGCCATCGAAGACCATCAGCATTGTGGTCAGAAAAGTGGTGCAGGCGATCATCGAAGAATACAAGGAGGAGCTCCTCCAGTGAAGAGCTCCTCCTCCACTGAAGAAGAATGGAAGAAAGTTGCAGAGCAGTGGTATCAGAAGTGGAACTTCCCCCACACCATTGGAGCCATAGATGGCAAGCACGTGGCCTGCAAATCTCCACCCAACTCGGGGTCCACTTATTTCAACTCCAAGGGCTTCTTCAGCATCATCCTCTTCACCATGGTCGATGCTGTCTACAAGTTCATATACATCAATGCTACAGGCAACGGATCATCTTCAGATGCCCAGGTATACAACGCCAGTGTCCTCAAGGAGGGGCTGGAACGCAACCTCATCGTGGGCTTCCCAGATCCAGACCTCCTGCCCAACGACACGCAAGATGTGCCCTACTTCATCGTGGGGGATGATGCCTTCTCCCTCACAACCTACCTCATGAAGCCCTACACCTCCAGACGCCTCACCCGTAAAGAGAGGATCTTCAACTACAGGCTGTCCAGGGCAAGGCGGGTGGTGGACAACGCCTTTGGCATCCTGGCCAACAGGTTCCAGGTTCTTCTCACCACCATGCAGCATAGCCCAGAGACAGTGAGGAGGATCATGGAAGCTTGCTGCATCCTGCACAATCTCATGCGCACCCGCTACCCAATGTTGCAGGACAGGCTTGTGGACCGTCAGCAAGGCAATGGGGACATGGAGCCTGGGGAATGGAGGCAAGGGTGAAATCTGATAGACACTGTGGATGTGCGAAGGGAACAGAGCCTTACGTGAAGGGAAGATGCAGCACAACCTCCTGAGACGCTGGTGCAACTCCCCAGCTGGAGCAGTGGAGTGGCAAGACAGGATGGTAGATGCTTAATGGATGCTTCCTTCAACCTGTCTCATCACACGGATGAGATTGGGCCATGTATGTTGGGTGGGCCTACAATGAACAGGGCATTTAATAAAGAGTTGTGTTTATGTTGACATGTGTGGATGATTGATTATATTGTTATTGATAATAAAGGGCCATAGATGTTGCACCTGGGAGGGTGGACCATACAGTCCCACTATGCTTGCGCTGGAGGTTTATCTATCCCACAGCTATTACCCATCCCAAAGGTATCCCTGCTCATTCCTCAGGTATCCCTGCCCACCCCACTGCTATCTTAACCCATCCCTCAAGCATGCAAAGGCTTAAACCATTTCTAAAAGTTTCCACCAAGACTTTATTAAAAAAAAGAAATGAAGCAAGTGTGTGAATCATAAATAGACTTTATTAACAACAAGCTATAAAACAAAAATGAGTCTCTGGCACTCCTCTTGGTCGCTCAGTCTCAAGGGTGAAGGGTCCAGGTGCTGTGGAGGTGGCCTGTGCTGGAGTGCTTGTCATCAGCTCCTCCAGAAGCAGAAGCAGCAGAAGTGCCAGACCCAGAAGAGCGAGCCCGTGCTACAGAAGCCCCAGCACAACCAGAGTGAGGGCTAGGGGGCGGGATGTAGCCCTGTCCCTCTTGCCAGGGCTGGCAGCGGTCGGCTGAGGCTTGCTGTGCTTCCGCATGGTTGTGGGGTTGCTGGCTGGCAGGGCTGGCAGGAACCAAGGCTGGCAGAAAGGCTGGCAGGGAGGCATGCACCAAGGCTGGCAGGAAGGCTGGCACCCAGGCAGGCACCAAGGCTGGCAGGGAGGCAGGTACCAAGGCTGGCAGGCAGACTGGCTGGCAGCAAGGCTTGCAGGAAGGCTGGCAGGGAGGCTGGCAGGGAGGCTGGCAGGGAGGCTGGCAGGCAGGCTGGCACCAAGGCTGGCACCAAGGCTGGCAGGGAGGCTGGCAGCAAGGCTTGACATGTAGGCAGGGCAGGCAAGGCAGCCAATCCGTCCAGAAGCAGGTATTTCCTCTGAATGGCGACCTGCTTCCGAGCTGCTTCTGTTATATCCGCGGGGCTGACGCAATGCATCCCCCCCGCATGTGCAATTAACACCAGGCATCCATTAGGCTTCCACTGTGCATCCGCTGTGCATCCGCTGTGCATCCGCTTCATCCACTAGGCTTCCACTCTGCATCCGCTCTTTCCGTTCCGCGTCTGCTTTGCTGCGGCCCCCCAGAAGCCTAGTGGACGTGCCATCCGCTCCCATCCGCTGGGCTTCCATTCCGCATCCGCTTTGCATCCACCCCCCATCCGTTCCTGTCCATGTTATCCTCTCCGGTTATGCAAATTTTTGCCCCTTTTGAGAGCGGATAACAATGAATGGAACATTTTGCTAGTCCGCTGTGTCCTTTTTGCATCCATTGGGCAGTGTGACATGGGCTTTAGATCTCTTATGATTCTCGAAATATTGTGTGTTATTGCTATTGTTATTACAATTAATCTTTGGTGAGATTCACATCCTTTTGGGCTGGTTGGTAGCTCAACAGCTCGAGTCCTAACCAAGTACCTAAGAACTGTTCAGGTAGCATTGGGGGATATAAGCTGTTCCAAGTAGGGTAATATTTTTGTAGAATCAGGGTATTCAAGTTTGATAAATTCAGAATTTCCAATTAGCGAGGTAGCCCTTTAGGTATTGCTCCAAGGGCTCCAATTACAATTGGGATAACACATGATTTCTTTTTCCAAAGTTGCTCAACTTCAATTTGTCAGTCCCGATACTTTGAGATTTTTCCTTGCTGCTTGTCTTCAATTCATGCATCACCAGGTATTGCAATGTGAATGAACCAAATCTCTTTCTTTTCAACTCATCATCATCATTCATTATCATTATCATCATCATCATCATCATTATTAGACATGTATATATTTATGTTTAAATTTAGACTAAGTGGGTTTTTTTATTACATAGTCTTGTTATGTTGATTTTTTAAAATTTGCACACATTTTATATATTTCTTTTCTGACTTTGTTTTAACTTACAGTAGGAGGCTATTTTGGTATACTTTTGAATTTGTACTGAAGAAAGTGAAAAGACGGAATAGGTTGAAAAGTCAAAATGCTGATCATGGGGGAATGCTCCAAACTCCAGCACTTTGTACTTGTGTGTGAGTTAATTGTACATTCAAAAAAGGTGAGGATTCCATTGCAATGCCATTTTTTTTACATTGTTCCCTTTTGGATGCTGCTGTGCCATAGTAAAATTGCATTGGTGGGCAGAGACAATGGATCGTGTAAATATGAACTGAGTCTTATCGTACAAACACAAAAATATGATGGAAAGAGATACAAATGAGTTGCCATTTACTTTTCACTTTAAAAAACCAAACAGCTAAGGGATTTTTATTTTTTTCTTCCTGTTAACATTTGTTATAAAAAGAGATCTGCATCACTCATGGCAACATGTTCTTTTTCCATTTCCTCCTCCAGCTGACTGCCCCGGAATGCATTCAAGTCAAAGGTATCTCCCCTTGTCCCTGGCAGCAAAATACAATATTAACTAAACTACATTCCTCTCAACATATCGAAAATATGCTGTTTCTTTCTGATAGTAGGGCTGGGCCCGAGGCCAGGCCTTACCATTTAAGGTTTAAAATGTCAAAATGATTATTTTGCAGTGGGCACTGAAGGGGAAAGGCAGCCACTGAACTTCATTTCTATGAACAGAATAGACAGCAGAGTCAAAATTCCTGGCAATTTTAGTCTGTACCCAGAAAAGATTTAAGGCAATCCTCAAAGTCAATCTAATATGACACATTTTAGGAAGGGCTACAGGAAAAGCTTAGCAGGGAAAGAATGTAATATTCCTCAGGAGAGCCATCACACAGGATAAGTATAAAGTGTTATCAACATTGCAGGAAAGGGAGTTATGGATATGCCTCTAAAACAGTTTTATTTTTTTTACATCCTATCCCACTTTAGGCAGGGGTGCGATTCAACCGGTATAACAACCAATTCAGTGAGCACATGCTTTGCTTTTGAAAAACTATTCTGACCAAGGCTTCCTGAGACACCAACAAATACATATAAAAATAAAAAAACTCTTTTATTTTAGTTCAATGACTGTGAATTATTATCATTCCCAATTCGGGATAAGTCTTAACCAGTTATAATTAGTCCCAGGGATGTCTGCCAAAGTTCTTCATAAGACGTCTGATAAGAATGCACTTTATCTTCCTTGAAGTGCTGCCAACAACTAAAGTCCAATTAGTCTTTCCAAAACCAAACAGAGAACAAATTCACTTTCAGAGTCCAAACCAATCAGTGACCAACTTTGCTTCCTGCAAAGGTTTCTCTACCTTTGCACTTCCTTTGTACCTCATGGGACGGGCAATCACCTCCAAGCCTTATTCCCAACTCGCCCCTTTTGTCTTAGCTGCTCTTGCCTTCTGGCAGCTCTGCGCATATGCGCACTGGGAACAAGCTCCCCTTGTTCCTCTGCCTTGATTCTGCCAGATTCTAGAGGCTCCGAAATCAGCACATAACTCCCAGATGGTCCTAGCCCATCTCTGTATTGGATTCAGGATCCTCGTCCGAGTCCTCCTCAGATCCCAGACAGATCCCTGTTCTTCCATACTGTCCAATTCTGCTGCCGTCTGCACAGACTGCTGGAGAGCCACAAGAAAATGCTGCTTTTTCAGCTCTAAAACTTACCTTCTATTGCAGTCCTGGTGTGTAAATCAGTTGAGGAGCAGCAATCTGCTGTGTCACACCAAACAGCTGAGCTGAAAACCCCGGAAATAAAGAACAGAATAGAGCAGTAGTGGTGGGCGGGGCCCAATTGTCACAATAACTACCCGTTCACTTGAACCAGCCCGAAATGGTAGAATCCCACTTGTTCACACCATGCCCATGGAGGACAATTCTGAGGTTATCGTTACTCACATGAATGTATCCTATCCTAGGAGGAACTGGGAGATCAGGAGCTGGTACACCTGATCTGAAGGTTTGGCTAAGAGAATTCATTAGAAGCATCTTCATTTCTTGGTGCCACACTCCAACTTGATGGCAGTGTTGCACTTTATGTCACCAGAACTCAAGGAGAAATGCTATATTGGGGGAAAAATGGAGACACAGTTATCTGTGCCCATCATTAATTAACATCAGTATATCATATAAAGGCCAGAAATGTTAATAATATATCCTTCTGCCAAGGACAACTCAATTACCTGATGTGATAACCTTGAATGCACTGCAATGGTCTGAAAAACCTGAGAAAAATGGCAAAGAAATGCTGCTTTTATGTGACAAAGAAATGGTCACATAAAAGAAGGTCAAGTTTACACCTAGATAGTGGTTGGAAGAAGAAACTCAGAGGGAACCCTCTCTAGTTTCTCAGGCCCTAAAAGCAGGGGTGAGATTCTACGAGTTCGGACTAGTTCTTGTTATGATTCTGAGCAGTTTGGAGAACCAGCAAATCATGCCCCTTGTTGACCCCTCCCCATCCACCCTTCCCCTCCCCGCCCATCACTCCCCTCCCCTCCCTGCTCAGTCAGTGCTTATCATGCATGTGCAACATGTCCAACATCACTGACTGCATTCTTCCCTGCCCAGTCACTCCTTAAGGTTTTTTTCCCCTCCCGATGATCAGCTGTTCCTATGATCAGCTGTACCATGATTCCCCTTGCTGTCTTACTGCTTCGCCTAGGAAGCTTCCCTGAAGCCCAGGAAGGCAAGAAATGGGGGGGGCAGTTCCCCCCAGCCCCTCCATATTTTGCTTTCCTAAGCCCCAGGGGAGCCTTCTGGGAGCAAAAACACCCACCATGAGGCTCCCCTGAGGCCCAAGAAGCCTCAAAATGAAGCACAGAGAGGCTTCATTCCCCTCCTATGCTCCATTTTTTTCCCTTCCTGAGACCCAGGGGAGCCTTCTGGGAGAAAAATGTTCCCCAGAAAGTTTCCTTGAGGCCCAGAAGATCCCCAAAACGGGGGGTGGGTATGCTACCAAAAAAAGTCACATGGCCACACCCACGTAGCCATGCCCACCTAGCCACGTCTACCTAGCCACACCCACAGAACAGGTTGCTACAAAATTTGAATCCCACCCAACTAAAAGAGAGAGCAAGAGATTTGTACTTTCCAACTTGCAAGATTGTTTTTTATGTAGCCTTACAATAAAAAAAAGAACATCTGGTTATGTTTCCTGTCTGGTCTACCTGGCTGACATGCACTTATTTTTGCTTTACAATTTTAGATTCCCTGATCTGTGCCAAAATCTTAATAAATTGATGTTTTGCAATTCAGCCTTGCAAATCTGCTACAGAGACTGGATCTTATGGCTTATAAACTGAACCTTGTCAATAACTTTGATCATTATTTTTACTGAAAGTAAGTACCCTACACTGGCTGACCATTCCTCTTGTCCTGTTGTGTAAACCTTGTGATTTGATAAATGTCTATCAAGTGATGTTAACCTCCCTTTGATGTCTGCTATTAACTGTACAGGTAGTACTTGACTTACAGCTTGACTTAGTGACCGTTCAAAGTTACAACATGTGATTCCCTTTTGAGAACTTCTGACAAGCAAAGTCAATGGGGAAGCCAGATTCACTTAACAACCAAGTTACTAACTTATGATTTGCAGTGATTCACCTAACAATTGAGGCAGGAATGGTCATAAAACAGAGCAAAACTCACTTAACAAATGTCTTGCTTAACAACATAAATTCTGGGCTCAATTGTGGTTGTAAGTTGAGAAAGCTTCCACATGAATGGGAACATTTCATCATTTGCATAACATCTCTGTCCCAAGAGGTGATATTCATCAGGTTCTGACCAGTTCTGGAGATTTCTAGAAAAAAGGTTGAGTAGTTCAGAGAACTGACAAATATCACCTCTGACTGGCCCTGCCCCCATCTATTCTCTGCCTCCTGAGTCCCAGTTGATCAGCTGGGTCTTCTTTTGTTGCCCTGCAAAGGAGAACAGAGCTGGAAAGCAGATTAGAGGGGTGGGGACGGAATGGGATTTTGCAGTAACCTTCCCCTGCCATGCCCACCAAGCCACACCCACCAAGTCACACCATGCCGACCAAGCCACCCAAACAGAACCAGTAGTAAAACTTTTTGAACCCCACCACTATCTGTCCCTATAGGTTCTTTTTCTCTATGCATAGATATCAAAGATAGGGTAGCATTACAATTGCTACTTTAAGATATGAAATTACTCAGGATGGGTTAGAATGCATCTAACCTACTGCCTAAAAAGAGCTTATTTCTCTCTTCTCTGATCTTGTGCAAACAGCATGTGCCTTTAGCACGCTAGCTATGTCCATTTACATAAAGTCTGCAATAAGAAGTAAAATGCAAATTGTACTTCATGAAGGAAAAATGGGAAGACATTTTTTTTTTAAAAATGCATGTCATAAAGAAGGAAAGATTCTGCACTGAACTATTGGCCAAAATCAGTCTGTTTGCAAAATTGCAATGGGGAAAGAAAATAAATTGCATCGTGGAGAGCCAGGTGATTTCAGAAGATTATTGGGAGAGTTTACTCAAAGGAAAAATGGTATTTCTGAATCACAAGTCCAAATCATTTCAGAACAAAATCCTACAAATCCTAAGGCCACAAGTATATTATTACTTCTTTGCTATGGTAATATAATAAGGATGAAAGACCTAAAGAGTCTGAAGTTAATGCTTTAAATATAACTATATTATGAAGAATGGATGATAGTTAAGTATGAATTATAGAGGCCCCTTTGAATAAAATATGTTTTATCTGCAGCACCAAAAATTATGGACAATCTGACACCGTTCTATCAACCTTCAATATCCTAATAACACTTGAGTTGTTATTGGATTCCAATTTCCAGTACATCCTGGATTCTATTATTTATTTCAGTCAATCTTATAACAGTGATTTTGGGTTGTCAAAACTCAATTTAAAAAGCAAATATAATGCAATAATTAAAGAACATCAAGAACAACAACCACTACAGTATCATTCATGGGCCATTCATTTCCCAACCCGAAATCTGGCAAATTAGCTGTGTTTTTAGCCTTTCTAAAATGAAGGTAGTTGAAGTCAATTGGATCAGATCTTGGAAGGGAGGTATGGAGTTCCAAACAGGCATTGAAACAGAAAAGGCTTATCCTAGTTCCACCACATCATAGTCTCTGAAAAATGGAACCCGGAACATGTCAAAAATTTTCATCTAGTTTTGATCACCACAATATGAAAAAGATGGTGAGACCCTAGAAAGAGTGTAGAGAAGAGCAACAAAGATGATGAGGGATCTGAAGGATAAATCGATGATGAATGGTTGTGGGAATTAGATATGTCTTAGTCTGATGAAGAGAAAATTAGGGTTGACTTGAGAGAAGTTTTCCAATATTTGAGGGGATATCACAAAGGAGGTTTTTATTGTTCATTTTCTTTATTTGAGGCAAAACTTAATTTTGCATGGCATATATCTTTATGCAGATTAAGGTTTTTTTTTTTTCAAAATCTTAAACCCATGTCACACTGGCCAACGGATGCAAAAAGGACACAGCGGACGAGCAAAATGTTCCATCCGTTGTTATCCGCTCTCAAAAGGGGCAAAAATTTGCATAACCGGAGCGGATAATACAGACGCAGGGAGGACGTAGGGCGGATGCAAAGTGGATGCGGAACGGAAGCCCAGCGGATGGAAGCAGATGGGAGCGGATGGGAGTGGGTGGCACATCCGCAGGGCTTCCGGGGGGCCTCAGCAAAGCGGATGCGGAACGGAAAGAGCAGATGCAGAGCGGATGCCAAACGGATGAAGCAGATGCAGAGCGGAAGCCTAGCGGATGCACAGCGGAAGCCTAATGGATGCCTGGCGTTCACTGCGCATGCAAGGAGGAAGCATTGCGTCAGCCCCGTGGATATAACGGAAGCAGCTCGGAAGCAGGTCGCCATTCAGAGGAAAGACCTGTTGCTGGACACATCGACTGCCTTGCCTGCCCTGCCTGCATGTCTGCCTGCCAGCCTTGCTGCCAGCCTTGCTACCAGCCTCCCTGCCAACCTTGGTGCCAGCCTCCCTGCCAGCCTTGCTGCCAGCTGGTCTGCCTGCCAGCCTTGCTGCCTGCCTTCCTACCAGCCTTGGTTCATGTCTGCCTGCAAGCCTTGGTGCCTGCCTGCCTGCCAGCCTGCCTGCCAGCCTGCCTGCCAGCCTTGGTGCCAGCCTGCCTGCCTTGGTGCCTGCCTCCCTGCCAGCCTTCCTGCCAGCCTTGGTTCCTGCCAGCCTCCCTGCCAGCCAGCAACCCCACAACCATGCGGAAGCATAGCAAGCCTCAGCCATCTGCTGCCAGCCCTGGCAAGAGGGACAGGGCTACCATCCTGCCCCCTGGCCCTCACTCTGGTTCTGCTGGGGCTTCTGTAGCACGGGCTCACTCTTCTGGGGCTGGCGCTTCTGCTGCTTCTGCTTCTGGAGGAGCTGATGACAATCACTCCAGCACCAGCCACCTCCACAGCACCTGCACCCTTCACCCCTGAGACTGAGCAACCAAGAGGAGTGCCAGAGACTCATTTTTGTCTTATAGCTTCTTGTTAATAAAGTCTATTTATGATTCACACACTTGCTTCATTTCCTTTTTTAAATAAAGTCTTGCTGGAAACTTTTAGAAATGGTTTAAGCCTTTGCATGCTTGTGGGATGGGTAAGGATAGCTTTGGAATGGGTTAGGATACCTGTGGGAGGGGCAATAGCTGTGGGATAGGTTAGGATAGCAGTGGGATAGATAAACCTCCAGTGCAAGCAAAGTGGGACTGTATGGTCCACCCTCCCAGGTGCCACACCTACGGCCCTTTTTTATCAATAATAATGTAATAATTATCCACACATGTCAACATTAACACAACTCTTTATTAAACGCCCTGTTCATTGTAAGCGAACCAAACATACAGGGCCCAGTCTCATCCGTGTGATGAGACAGGATGAAGGAAGCATCCATTAAGCATCTACCATCCTGTCTTGCCACTCCACTGCTCCAGTTGGGGAGTTGCACCAGTGACTCAGGAGGTTGTGCTGCTTCTTCGCTTCATGTGAGGCTATGTTGGGGCCTTGCACATCCTCAGTGTCGATCAGGTTTTGCCCTTGCCTCCATTCACCAGGCTCCATGTCCCCATTCGCTTGTTGGAGGTCCACGAGCCTGTTCTGCAAGACTGGGTAGCGGGTGCGCATGAGATTGTGCAGGATGCAGCAAGCTTCCATGATCCTCCTCACGGTCTCTGGGCAATGCTGCATGGTGGTGAGAAGTACCTGGAACCTGTTGGCCAGGATGCCAAAGGCGTTCTCCACCACCTGTCTTGCCCTGGACAGCCTGTAGTTGAAAATCCTCTCTTCACGGGTGAGGAGTCTGGAGGTGTAGGGCTTCATGAGTTAGGTTGTGAGGGAGAAGTCGTCATCCCCCACGATGAAGTAGGGCACATCTTGTGTGTCGTTGGGCAGGGGTTCTGGATCTGGGAAGCCCACGATGAGGTTGTGTTCAGCCCCTCCTTGAGGTGACTGGCGTTGTATACCTGGGCATCTGAAGAGGAGCCGTTGCCTGAAGCATCGATGTACATGAACTTGTAGTCAGCATTGACTATGGCGAAGAGGATGATGCTGAAGAAGCCCTTGGAGTTGAAATAAGTGGACCCCGAGTTGGGTGGAAATTTGCAGGCCACGTGCTTGCCATCTATGGCTCCAACGGTGTGTGGTAAGTTCCATTTCTGATACCACTGCTCTGCAACTTTCTTCCATCCTTCTTCAGTGGAGGGGTACTGGAGGAGCTCCTCCTTATATTCTTCGATGATGGCCTGCACCACTTCTCTGACCACAATGCTGATGGTGTTGTGTGGCATCCTCCAGCCGTACTGCATGCTCCTGTAGGAGGTCCCTGAGGCCAGGTGGCGCAGAGTGAGTTCCACCTTGAGCCCAGGTTCCAGGCTGGGCCAGAAGCTGGTGTTTGCCTTGGTCAACCTGGGTGTCAGGCGCTGCACAACTTCGTCAAACATGGCTGGAGGCATCCTCATGAAGTTCTGGAACGCCCGAGTGTCTTCGCTCCTGAGCTCCACCATCAGTTTGTTGTACAGTCCGTCCTCTGCTCTTCTGGTGAACCATCTTCGGACCCAGACTCTTTTTGGGTGGCTCCTTTTCTTCTCGCAGTAGTGTTCACAGAGCCTGCAGATGGCTTCGCACTGTTGCAGAACGATGGTGGCTGCCGAAAGGACTTTGTTATAATCCACGGTGGACATGACTGGATGCTGTGGAAGAGGAAGAGCCAGATGAAGGCTGCAGAGGTCTGCACCACTGGGCTGCTGTTCTGAAAGTGAGATGCAGGGGAGTTGCTCCCCCCTTTTATAGGCAGTATAGGTTTTCCGCTAGGCATCCTCTAGACATCCTTAATATCCGAGATAGGTCCCCTCTGTGAACATTTTTTCCGTTTTAAATGCTTTGTTTCCATGCTGCATCTGTTCTGCATCCGTTCTGCATCTGTTCTGCGTCCGTTCCGCTTCCTCCCTGCGTCCGGGTGGATGGAGTTGCGCAGATGTGTAGCGGATGCCTAGCGGATATAGCGGATGCGTAATGGATGCGTAGCGGATGCAGAACGGACGAACTGGATACATTTTCCGCGCAAAAGTTTTAGGCAGCCCAAAATTTTCGGAGCAGATGAAACGTCCATAAACGGATGCTGGACGGATATAGAGGAAGCCAAACGGAGGCAGTGAGTACATCGCGTTTTCGAACGGATGGCAAGGTTTTTTGTCCATTTTACATCCTCTTTGCATCCATTGGTTCAGTGTGACATGGGCTTTACTAGTAGAAAATGAAAAACAATAAAAAAGAGCCCTAAGAGACAATGTTTGATGGAAACCTCAGATTTTATAATATTGGGAAATATTTGTCTTTAAGGTCTAGACCAGAGGTCCCCAAACTTGGCAACTTTAAGACTTGTGGACTTCAACTCCCAGAATTCCTCAGCCAACTGACTGAGGAAATCTGGGAGTTGAAGTCCACAAGTCTTAAAGTTGCCAAGTTTGTGGACTCCTGGTCTAGAAACTGTCCTCTCAAGACAAATGCCAACCTTTTCCATTTGGATGTGTTCCATCCATTGCTGCATCATTTGAAGATGCATTTCTAGTACTCTGAGCTCCATACACAGGAATAACATTGCTATAAAACTACTAAAGGTAGTAGTAGCAGCAAAGAAATGAACATTTGAACAAATATATATTTTGTGAAGAAAAGGTTCCTGTTAGGGCTTGATATGCACTTTTGCAAATTTCCTGTCAGACCCACCCAATCCAGGATGTATGAAAGAGCAGATAAAGAAAGAATAACCCCCATCTAGTGACGAGGCTGGATAGTATATTACAAATAAATAAATAAACAGGTAAAAGCAAAACAACTGTAATTTGCATGATCATTATTAAAAAAACCCTGTGTGAAATGTTGCAATGAGAGCTGGGAGGAAAAACAATGTGCTTTTGCACAAAGCCACATTTATTTAATTATGATTTTGCTGAATAACTTTAATTGATCCTGTTGCTTCAGGATATACAAGGTGGATTGTGACTTGAATGGGCATTGGTACGACAAAAACCCAGTAAGTAGTTTCACTGCCCTGTTCAGTCCAAGACTTCTTTGAGGTAGTTGTCTTTGGTTAGTTACACTTGTGACCTGGGAACCATAGAAACAGTGAAGTAAAAATCCCCTGCCATTACTTGCTGAGTCTTTCTTTGAATATTTTTGGAGCTGGAAATTGCTCTGCATTGGTGGGTGTCGATTTCAATACTTCCCCAGGTGGACATCCTAGCTAATTTGAAACAAAGAAACAAAACAAAACAAAAACCTGGCCTCCAATTTGCCCAGACTGGTTTAAAGAAGAAGGAAAACGTTGGGAACTAAACTGTATGTTGAATCTGCATTTTATTGTAAATGTATTTGCTAAATAAATACTAAATGTACCATTGGTGCTGTAATAAAAGAGCCAAGCTCAGGGGGTACTAATATGCCGTGTATTTGGATGGGACATAGGGTTCTCTGATCTCCTACCGCTAAGACTCCTACCAAAAATAATATTCTGTTTGATTCACACTTGCATTTGTATACTATCGAGTTCAGCATCTCTGGTAATATTACACTAATAACTAGAGCATACAAAACATTTGCTAGACCAATATTTGAATATAGGTCATCATTCTGGAACTCACATTACGTATCTGATATAAACACAGTTGAAAAAGTCCAGAAGAGCTCTCCACTCCTCTGCTTGTTGCAGAATACCTTATTCTACCAGACTTGAAATTCTAGACCTAGAAAATCTTCGGTCTGATAGTATATAAAATCATACACTGCAATGTCCTACAAGTCAATGAATACTTCAGCTTCAACCATAACAACACAAGAGCAAACAATAGATACAAACTCAAGGTTAATTGCACCAAAATTGATTGCAGGAAATATGACTTCAGCAACAGAGTGGTTAATGTCTAGAATACTCTCCCTAACTCTGTGGTTTGTTTTCTCCAAACCTCCCAAAATTTAACCTTAGACTGTCTACTATTGACCTCACCCCTTTCCTAAGAGGTCTGTAGGGAGCGTGCATAAGCGCACCAATGTGCCTACCGTCCCTGACCTATTGTTTCTTTTATATATTTTTTATTTTTCTTATATGTACCCATGTATTCATAACTATGTTTTCACTTATATCTATTATCTTGTAAGCAGTTGACAAATAAATAAATAAAATAAATAAATCTCCCAACACCAGATTTTCAATTTCTCGGTACGTGTATTTCTCATTATATTTTCCTATAGCTCAGGGGGATCCCAACTCCCAGATTGTGGCCCATTACTGGTCCTTGAGCTTGTGGGAAGAAATATCCATCTGTTTCAATTTCAAGCTAGGAGAAAGATACTGGAAACATGGAGGCTGATTGGAAAGAGGGTTTAATGATGAAACAGAACCACATGTGATTCTGGGCAGCTGACAAAATGGAGTTGAGAGTGAGGGATTTTTATACCTTCTTTGGGCTTTGCATTTGAACTTCCTGTTCCTGTGCAAGAATATGTATTCTATTGGCTGTTATCAGATTCCTATGAGGTCATGTAGGGGTTATATAGGGGTCATAGCTGACTCTATAGGCAAAAGAAGAAATGCAAATCCTAGGTGTTTGAACTACGTTTGGTTGAAGTTTGAACTTAGATGATGCAATGAAGAGGCTTGTGTTCTAAAAGGGTGTTGGGCAATTCCTTTTGTGGCTTAATGGCTTTCATCCTGTTTTGGATCTTGAGTGAGGGCGAATCCTCCCATTCTGCCTTTGTTTCAAAATATCCTGTCTTGAATGGATCACCAAATCTTCATTTCTAAAAGGTGGCCTTCTCAGTTTGGTTTCTGAATAGGCTGGCTCAATCTTTCACAAAATATCTGCTGGGGGATGGCTATTAAGAAAGAGTGAGTCTGCTTCCTGCCTTTAAAAAACATGTTTCTCCATTTCTCATTTATGGAAATATAACATTTTGCCTTTTTTAATATTCCTCAAAATATTTCATTCTTCTAGAAGGGGGCTTCCCACAAACCTTTCAGGACTGGGTATGTGGAATCATCCCCTCTTCCCCCATACCAGTTCACGAAGCTGAAAAGGTTGGGAAATTCTGCCATAGATTCCTCAGATACCAAGGATCAAGATTATAAACTTTTTGGCAACTGCAGGGTTGATAAGATGAGGAGATAGGCCATTTGATCTTGGTTGCATCTGAGAGAGATGCTGAAATTTAAACACCTGCTATTTTACTTTTTAAAAATAATATAATTAGATCTTACTATTTGAGTATTCTATCAAGTTATCAGTTGTACATTTTATTGTTAGGAGTTTCAAGAACCAGAAATAGTCCAGCCTCTTGGGATTTCAAAGAAAGCCTAGGTAAGGGGACCTACAAACAATGGTAAGCTTAAAACTGACTGACAAATATATTGACATTTTGTAATATAATGAAACCATTCTTTCATCTAGTGTTCTTTTTTCTAGAACATTATTTATCAATCTCAGTAATTTTAAAAGGTGTGTCAATTTCAAAGCCCAGAATTTCTCAGGAAAATTTTGAGGAATTGAAGTCTACACAAATTGCTGAGATTGAGATATAACAAATGCAGCCATTATTTCAGTTTTCCTAAAAGTTGGCAACCAATTTATGAAAGTTTATGGCATTTTTAAATATCAAAAACTTCAAAGCAGAAATATTGTTTCTAACCAGGGATGTCTGCAATCTGCAAGCTCAAACCATACTCTTTCATGAAAATGATGGATCAGGGGGATGAGATGAAAAGAGCAATATGTATGTCTACAATTCTGAAACTTCCCCTCTTTAACCCCAGGCTTTGACTACACTGGGTAGGTTTTGTTTACTATTGCTACTATCTCTCTCATGATATCTCCCAAGAATTGACCTGTGGGAATGGCACAGTTTGAAATGAAGAAAACTTTGTAATTTGAAGTCCCAAAGAATCTTAAACTCTCATTAAATCCCATATGAAGAAAGTTTGTTGAATAGCCTGGCAATTAAAAGCAAAGATTTTAATTTTCTCCCTCCTGCCAAAGGAAATGACTTCTTTACAAAAGAGTGATAATACACAGAATGGTTTACTAAGCCTTCTAAGATGATCTCACTAAAAAAAGGGGGTTTCTTTATGTCTGCAAATAGAGTACACTTTTGAAGCCATCTCTTTACTTTTTAAAAAAGGGATCATTAAAGTTGCTTTTAAAACCCTGTAGAATTATTCTTTATGTCCTCGCCACAGGTTCCCAAATAGATGTTTTCTTCTAAACTGAGCTTCCCTACTTTGTGAAATTGAGGGAACTCTTTGATAAACACATTATAAAAGGACATTTTTTTAAAGGTTTGTCCCACATGTGAGAACATGTGGAAGTTTGTCAAGCATCATGACTCTTTAACCACTTGCAGACAGCTGCTATATTTGGCTGGGTATGTGTGCTTGGAGACTTCTTTTTCCAATCAACTCTGAATATTGGATACGCAAGCATAGTCCCAAGCTTATTATGCAATCAAATTGACTGATGAAATTCATCTCTGGATTGTATTGTTTCATATGGTCCTCAATGGATTTTATTTGAATATCATTTTCCATTATTTTAGACTGCTTTGAAGAGCTTCTTTGACTTTATTTTGTGAGGATATTAATGTGTGATGCCTTTAAAATTGTTTTATGTCTACAGAACCAATTGATACACACTTTTAATAAGAGTGTAGTTTAAGGTCATGATAGCTACCATGGAATTGCCCATTTGAGAGACAGGATTTGTGACATTTGTCTGGAACGTCTGGAAATTCTTATTTTATTATGCATTGATGGCACAGACAGTTGTAATCTAATAAATATACTTTTCCACATAACTGAATTAAAAACTTATCACTCTTCTCTGATATGGCAGAAAACTACACCAGCATCACTTCTGCTGCTCCTATTGGGGATCCTTATTCATAAGCATTATCTTCTTTTAATGATCCATAATTCCTTGCGAGGGGGTGGAGTCTGGGCAACCTAATGGAGCTGAGTGTTTTAATGGCCGGATGCTATTCCTGTCATCAATACGGAGTTTTGTTCAGCAGATAAATTCTCATTATGCCCAGAGAGAGAAATATCTGCTTCTACCTAGGATCAAATTCACAGCCTCCTGATTGTTAGGCGAGAACTCCACCTCTAGGTCATTGTACCACTCATCTTTTCTTTCATAAACATGATATAAGTAAATGGTGTTACTCTTATTTGCAATATTTAGGACATATTAAGGGAGAGACTGGTGGATTCCCTCAATTTGTCTTTTCTTTCCAGCCAGTGAGAAAATTTCTATCCACAAATCTTCTTAGTATGGGGTGGAATTGGGGAGGAATTAAATGTTGAGAGATGTCTAAATTGGTAGATTTGGCTGTTGTCAAAAGTTGCTCTGAAAGTGTTGTGCAGATATTTGAATGCTGATATCAGACAATCTTTATGCTCCTTTCAGATGGGGTTTAATATTGACCAGAAGCCTGATTATCAGCTGTTGTCACACATAAATTACCTATGTCAAAATATTGCTGATTGTCAAGGCTCTTTTGGTTATGGGGTTAGTGCTAGTCTTGAAAAACATTAAAATGTATTAAAATCTGCTCAAACAGCAGCTACAGATATAGGAAGAATTCAAGAATTAAGTAGCAGACAGAGAATCTGCCCTTCTTCTGTCACTTTACTCCTAATTACCTTCACTGGTTGTTCAGACTGATTGAGGTCTCTGAATGAGGGGATAGCTCAGGGACCTGGGAAATACAAGGAGATAAACTATTTTCAGAGAATTGGATCTTCCAGATGCCAAAAGCAGAATGATCTTGGAAGGCAGTGACTGGAGATGAGAGAACAGAGGTAATACTTACATAAGACCACCCTCCCAAAAGGGCCAGTGTGTGCCCTCCCTCATTGATGAAGGCCTCTGATCAGCCTATAGAGATAGGGGAGTCATTACTTTAACATGGTATTAAAGTTACAAATGAATTTAAGTTGCCTCAAGTGTAGATTAGAAAATAAGACAAAAACTGTTCTATATGTAAAGTGGGTGACTCCAAATCTACAAACCTGATTGG